>CATIWR010284612.1:0-38753 GCA_949677035.1 Omphalea diandra
TATATATATATATATATATATATATATATATATATATATATATATATATTAAAATGGGCAAATATTATAAAAATATTGTATTTAATTTTTGAGTTAAATAATATAATTTTTTATTTTAAAATATATATACTTTCATTTTTATGTCATGCATAGCTTCATATTGAGTTTAATAAGATTTGACAGTGACATGATACTCCAAATCTACATATTTGTATCCACTTAGTATTAAAAAAATTTTATTTTTATATCAAAATAATCTTATTTAATTAAATAGTCTTTAAATTATTTACTTATTTAATCAAATATGCACTTGACAACTATCTAAATTAAAGAGTCTTTTAAATCATTTACTTATTTAATTAGAAATTAAAAATGATAGAGTTGCATGCTCTTTATAATTAAATATTGACAAAACCGTTCTTATCTCATAGAAGACAATTATTATTTATATCTTAAAAGTGTTTTCTTTGACTAACGCTGAGATATTTTCTTTTTTATTCTTTATATTATTTTTTAAAAAGTATAGAATAAATTACTAGTAAAACTAGAAAATATGAAATTGTATGCAAAATTGAAATGGTCCTTATGATTAAAATTTACATATAAAAATGAGTACACAAATGATGAAATTTACTTGTAAAAATCATTGATAATCTTAAATGAAAGAAATTTACTCAAACAGTTATATATTTAGAAAATAAAAAATGAAAAATAAAAACAAATTATGGGTTTTTTGAGCTTGTATAACTAATAAAAATATGATTTTTAGTAAGATATACATATGCTTGTATTTATATTTTTTTGA
This sequence comes from Omphalea diandra, assembly GCA_949677035.1. Lineage (NCBI taxonomy): Eukaryota > Viridiplantae > Streptophyta > Magnoliopsida > Malpighiales > Euphorbiaceae > Omphalea > Omphalea diandra. The sequence continues at coordinate 806 of CATIWR010284612.1, forward strand.
AATAAAATGAAGTTCAAAATATCAATGAAATAGTTGCTCTATTAAAATGAATATTAAAAAATAAAAAAATTAAAACAGTTAAAACACTCATGATAAGCAAAAGAATCATGTTGTAACACATGCAATTTGTATTTCTCAAAATAACAAATAATTATGAAAATTTGAAATATTTTAAATATTTAAATGATAATTTGACTATAAAAGAAATAATAATAGTGATAACCAGTAATAAAAGTTTAAAAATATAAAAGGTAAATTTGTTTTAATTCAATAAATAGATAATTTGATCATATAATTTTAGTAAATGTCATACTTTATCAATACCATTACTCTTTATTTTGTAAGCATACTATAACTAAATTCTAGACTCAACTTATTTTACCATATTAAATTTTATTTTCAACACTACTCATTGCTAATTTAATTTTAAAATATAAATTTATCACTCAATAAAATTTTAAAAATTAATACTAATTTATTTATAAATTCATCACATTAATAAATTTATGATAATATTACTACATGCAAATATTATCAATTTATTTAAACCAAAATTACCAACACGTTACATATATAAATATAAATTAAAATAATTAAATCAAAAAGCTTTTTTTATTGAAATTTCAAAAATAAAAAAAATGCAAATTAATCTTAAACTTAAATTAAATTAGCTTTAATTGCATATTAATTAACAAGTATATAAGTGTTTTAATTAAAAGACTATTTAATCAAATTAGATTATTTTGACACAAAAGTGAAAATATAAATTTTTATGCTAATTGCCTTTTTTTTAAAAAAATTTATTTGTACAAATATTTAGGTTCAAAGTATTTTATCACTGCCAAACCAATTTAAATGTAATACAAGACTACAAATGATATAAAAATAAAATCGTGTATATTTAAAATTAAAAAATAATGAATTAAATTATTTTAATACAAAAATAAAAGCACAAATTTTTTTTTGCTATTTGCTCTATTAAATTTTTATCAATTTAATGAAAGCAATTAAAATGAGAAAATTAATTCAAATTTTTTATATATTAAAATTTAACCACTATTAGACATCATCTCGCCTGAATCAAACCCTTCAACTATTAAAAGTTAGTTTTCTGATATAGAATTCTACATCCTTAACAAAATTAAAATCCTAAACAATAACAGTTTTAGACAAAAAAAAATTATACAATATATTATTAAATAACATTTCTAATACAATTAACTATAAATTTGTAAATTTAAATAATTTTATTAAACCATCATTTTCGTTTTTTTTTTTTTTTTGTTTATCGTAAACACAAACAAGGATTTAATGGCAATGAAAGAAGAGTTTGATTTTTAATGAAATATGAGGGTAGGTAGATATCCATATGACAAATTATATTAGTCTTCTCAAACTAAGAGAGAGAGAGAGAGATAAAGAGAGAAAAGAAAAAGAAGTTTATGCGGCTTTTTTTTTTTTAATTTTTGTTTTTGAATATTGTTATAGGGATCAAATTTATCCATAATAAATATAGAATATTATGTGATTGTTTCACTAATACTTATATATTTACAATATTACATTTGTTTCACTAATACTTATATATTTACAATATTACCCTTTAATTAATTTTCTAATTTTGAAATTCAAATTTTTCATATAGAATATTATTGCATTTAGAGTTTTTATACTCTCAACTATAATATAAAATTTGACACTTCTATCAATCATGGCTATCAACCTCAAATTAGATTGATCGATTCGATAAAAAAAATTCAAAAATCAAACTAACTGACCAATTTAATAAAAAAATTCAAAAAATTTGAACTAAAGATAAGTTTGGTTCAACACCAAAATTGTATTTAAATAAAATTTTGATTAATTTATATGAACGAATCAGTTAATTCACAAATTAGTCAACTAGATTATGGTTTAAGTGATTATATCGATTTGATTGAGGCTGATGTAGCCGCTTCTAACAACTGTTATGTCACTTTAATATATATTTTTTGTGTTGTTGTGTTTGAGATTCCAACCTAAAAATTCAGACATCATATTGATATATCATCTAACACACTTTATAATTGTGTGATTTTATTACAAAATTTATTATAGATTATAAAAATACATTACTATTTATAATTATTTTGAATTAATTTAATATATTGATTTTTCAATAATAAGTAATTGATATTTTTCAAAAAAAATTTGGAAATTGTCTTTTAACTTTATCAATACATTATTTTAAAATTTTAAATCATAAAAAATTAGCTAATATGTAATTTTTTTTTATTTTTTTAGTATCAATAAATTTATTGAGAGCTAAATTTTATTGCATTATTTATATGATTATACAAAAATATTAGATGACAATATTTTAAAGTATTTTTCAGAAAATAGTTTAAATTTTAAAACTTCAATTATATTTAAAGAAGTATATTATATTAAATATTTACTAATTTTATTACAATTTTAATAAATCTATTTAATCTAACATTATTTAATATATTTATAATTTATATTCAAAAAAGCTTTTTTTTATATAATATTTAATTTGATTATATGATTGAACTTCTATTCAATCTCAATTGAACCTTGGATCCTTGGCCCTTTGACTTCATGGAGTCAATGACTAGGTCGAAATTTAAAACCTTACTATCTGCTAACTTTTTTTTTAAGGAAAAAGAATAAACTTTATTTATCAAAAGAGGATATATATATATATATACACACACACACGTGTTGGTAAAATCCTTCAATATAAAGTTGACTCAAATTTTTATGAAATTTGACTTTTTTTAGTTTGGAAAATGTTCTTCATTTAATTAAAGAATTATTTTCTATATAAAATGAGATTTCTATTTAAGAATTATTCATATTTAAATTAAAATTTTTATTGCAATAAATTTAAAAAAGATTAATTCTATAAATAAGAGTATTTCATTATGTAAAAATTAAAAGACCTTGTTATAAATACAGACCATGAGATATGCAATTCAATTTTTACAAAGCAAGTGAATGCAATTCAAGAATGTGTTAACTCAAAGATTCTGTTTGCAACAGCCTGTATTAAAGTACAAAATCACATGAATATTATTATAATATAGTAGCTTTTATTTTTTCTAGTAACTTTTATATCAATCATAGAGTTATATATGGTGATTGTCAATGAACATAAAATTGAATAATTTTTGTTAATGGTAATATTGAATATCATAATTCTACAATAAGACTGGAAAGAAAAATAATACTTATTAATACTCATTAATCTACAAAAATTAAAGATAATATATAGAGATGTCTATAGATTAGTCTAATTAGTTATAATTCAATTCATAAAAAATGAATTAACTAAAATTTAAATTTATAAAAATTAAATTGAATTAAAATTTTTATGAATTGAATCAAATCAAACCAAATTTGATTTGATTTAATTAGTTTAATTCAATTTGAATCAAAATTTTTGAAATTTGTTAATATTAATTATATTGTTTTAATTATTTATGCATATGAAACTTAGTATATATTAATTATATATGTATATGTAGAGTATATTTAATTTATTTTTATGCATAGAACTATATTATATCATTTTATTTAAAATTTTTTAGTAAAAAATTATTTAATTTGATTTTTGAGTATTAATTTTTTAAAATCAATCTGAACTAAATTTTAGATTTATTTAAACCAAACTATTTTTTGTTCAGTTTTATTTCTTTGGTGCAAACTAAATAGTGGATGAGGAGGTATACAAGTGTATATCTTTTAGTTGTGGTGATTTATGTTTTATTTTGTACTTAACTTCTAATTTTATTTGAATTTTATACTCAAGAAATTAAATTTAATATTTCAAGTATATTAGGATTAAAATGGACAGATTTGATATCAAGTTGTAAAAATCTTCAATTTTGAGATAAAAAGAAGTGATGCATTTTTGATAAAATACTTGTAGTGATAAGTGGGTACATGGCTTGCCAATCCAAATTTGATGAATTTAAAAGAGTAAAGAGTGCTTTTTCAACTTTATTTTCATAGAAGATCTCATATTATTTTAGTTGATTGTGCTGATAGACTTATCCTATATTTAAATGGTTTTTTTGGTGTTTTAGAAAGAGAGCTATTTGGATAAACAAGATCTCTAATTTTTATGAGAGATTCTTGAGAGATTTGAGCAATATATTTTCTTATAAATAGAGAGGATTTTCTCTTATATAAGGAGAGGAGAAAAACATGAATAATAAAGGGGACAATGAAACCAACCTCCCTCAATTGAAGACGTTCTCTCTTCTATTATGAACTCATAATTTCATATCTTCTTCTTTCTAGTTTGCTTTCTTTTTTCATCAATTAATTTTCTTGTACTAAGGTTGGGTAAAGATTTATCACAATACTAGATATATTTTATTTTATTTAATAAATATATTTTTATTTTCATATTGCCCATAGATTATTATGCTTAATGCAATTGAGAGTTTGACCGCCTTTTGGTTGATTTGATTTATGTGAATGAATTGAAAAAAGATTTTACATAATTGATTAAATAATTTATGTTGTTAATTGATTGATATATAGAAATACATACATGATTCATATTAATTTATAGATTTTTCATGAAGTTTAATACATTTTCTATCTCGAAAACTCTAAAGAAGAATCTAAGAGTTACTTGATAGAAATAGAGCTAATATATCGCCGAAGAGAATATTGATCAATATTAAGGAAAATCTCAGCTTATAAAACTAATAAATTATCTTCATTAAATTTAATGAATTGATGTTCATTGGAGTGGTTAGGTGGACCGATAGTGTTAACTGTTTAAATTTGATTGTTGCAAGTTTAATTATTTATTGATTATTTATTTTTTAAAAAAAATTGAATTCTTATAGTTTAATTATTTGCTTTTTTAATTTGATTATCTAAATAATTAAATGTTAGTTATAGTTTTAGTACTTATCTTGTTAAATTCTTGTGAAAATAATATCTTTTACTACTTGATAACTAGAAAACTTGTTAGGACAATTCAAATTTCAGCTATCAGTGGACACTCTAACAACACCACAACAAACGATATATACCGGTTAGTAATTGATTTTCGATTCAATTAATTTGATCCGTTAAATTTAATTTGTTTTATAATAAATAAAATTCATTAAATACTATTATAATAGCTTTAAAAATTAAAATATTAAAAATATAGAAATGCATTTTTAATGATTAAAATAAAAAATAATATTAAAATTCAATTAGGCTGAACCAAACTAATTACTAGTATAATTTTCAATTTAATTAGTCTAAAACGATTCAGTTTTTAAAACATTAGCTGTAAGGTGAGAATTAGCGTAACAATTAAGTAACATGGCCCAGAAAAAAAGGAAATGGTGCAAATAGTGTAAATAAGTATCTCATTTCTCTTCAATATTAATAAAAAAGTATAATTAATTTTTTTAAGTCATTGATCTGTATTGAATGCGGATCAATTTGAGTTAAAAAGTACTATTATTTTTTTTTTTCTAGAAGGCATGATTAGTAGGAGAAGAAAGTCGATAGTTAGTTATGAGAGCTCATAATTAGAGGTGGACACTATTAAGTGAAAATGAAAAGTTTGATCAACTCGAATTAGTTCAATTTGTTTAGTCTAATTTAAATATAAATTATATTTACTTCATTTTTTCATAAAAAACTTTTAGTTAATTTAGCTTGATTTAATTTTTAGATTTAAAAATTTAATTGAATTGAATCAATCAAATTTTTAATAAAATTAAATCAAATTAAATTAAACCTATATTAAATCAAACAAAAAATGATTAAATTCTATTTATAATTTATTATTAACCCTAAAATATATAAAAAAATATATTATTTATATTAAAAATATTTTAAAATATATTATAAAAATTATATTTATATTAAAATATTAAAAAAAATACTAACTTAAAAAATTTGATTTAAACTTAATCAAACTAAAATTAAATTGAACTAGATCAGTTTGACTCGGTTTTATAAATTTATTTAATTTAGTTCAATTTATATTTTTTTTCAATTTAAATCAACTCGTTTTAATTCAATTTGAACTGAATACCATGCCACTCATCCACTCCACTCATAACTCTGTAAGAGTCCAAATAGCTTATGGGATGAATTTTTCAGCACAATAGTTGAGGAAAGATTCCAAGCTCAGTCGCCTTGGGCCACCGGACCAAAAGTCCGGTGCTTCTTGGGGTTGTACTTTGTGAATGAAATTCAAAAGAAAACCAGACCAACAAGCAAGCAAAGTACAGAATCCAAAGTGTTTCACATTATATTGCAAATGATTTTTATTTTGCCTCGAAGAACGTGCATATCTAGCTTGTAATTTGATGACTATCTATATAAATTTATGCATGTAAACCAACCCCACATATGCATCAGCTTCGGAGGCAAGACGCTAAAACTTTGTGGACATAAAGATAGAAGCTTCCTCGATATGTGCAGTCGTGGAAGTGCGTTGTATTCTTCATCTGCTTTAGTCTTTATTAACTTTTCCTCTTTCTATTTGTGTCTTATCGAGGAGAGGGGAGCTTTCATGACAACTTGCAGTAACCTTTTTTTTTTTTCTGCAACCAATAAAGGTGGTGGCACTACCACCACCATCCATCTTTGTATAAACCACTGCTAGCACTGATCTAATCAGGTAAAGGACTTGACTTTCTGCTAAGCCTGTGATGGGAAGAGAGTAAAATAAAATATAGAGAAAAATAAGAGAGAAAAATAGGAAAGAAAATGTATTTTATCTTGATTGAGAGGGGGAGAAAAATAGGAGGGAGAAGAAAAATAATCTAAATTTTTTCTCTTCATTTTCTTCCCAAAATGAAGAGAAAATATGAAGAAAAAGGAGATTTTGCAGAAATTACTATCCTACCTCTGGACAGTATAAAAAATTACAGAATCAGTACAAAAACAGAACCAAATTGAAAAATCAACCGAATTGAGCTAGTTTGGTTTGGTTTGGTTTGATCCCTTAATAAAATTGGTTTATTCAGTTATACTTTTTAAAAATTTTGGTTTTAGGTTTTTGATTCGGTTTTTTATATAGAAAACAGAAAAAATTGAATTAACTGAAGTAATTAATAAATCAAACCCATTTGAATCGAACCAAATTTAAAATACATGTAATTTAATTGAAACAACCCGAACCGAACCTGCCGAACCAAAGTTGCTTAATTTATTCTCATTTTCACTTGACAAATCCTGGGTAATATTTCAAAATTTAAAAAATATATTTAAAAATATTTTTGTTACATTTTAATATTAAAAAATATAAATCAATCTATAAATATATTTTTTTAACATTTCAAATATAAAAATAATTTTAAAATTTGTTCGTATTAACATTATATTTATCATTATATAAATTTTAATTTCATATAAAATCAATTAAATAATAATAATTATTTTTTATCATTATACAATACAATTATATATTCAAATGTTTTATTTAATAAAGAGTAAAATTGAAAATATATTAAATATTATTTTCCTTTCCTTCCATAGTTGGTTATCCAATCAAGGGAAAATAAAAATTATTTTCCTTCCTTTTCTTTTTATCAAAGCATGAGGAAGAAAAATAAAAAAAATAAAATTTATTTTTCTTTCTTATTTTTTTTCCGCTCTATGAAATTTTGCCAAATGCTAAGAGAAAAAAAAAATGTAAATTTCCCAAACATAAATCTTGCGGCAAGTGATTTTTTTTGTTACCTTGGAGTAGGTGCAGGAATTAGAGGCTAGGGTCAGCTCATGAAAAATGACAGAATTATTGTTCAAGAAATTATTTTTATTACAAAACTTTCAATGGGAAATTAATGCAAATATAGATGAATAATATATTGAATAAATAGAAATTAGAAAATGCAGGAAACAACTAAAAGATCTCTAAAAAATAAAAGATCTTAGATTGTAAAAATACAGACAATTTCAAATTTGTGACTTTATTTTAGACTAGTAATTCAATTTGAAAATTCAGCTGCAATTTAGGCAACATTAAGAAATAAATAAAATTTCTTACCCATTTATTTTTTCTTCAATTAGCAAATACGTCAAGCCAATTAAGTTGACATAAAATGTTTTTGGTTTCAGAGTATTTTGAATTAGTTTAATTTTAAATTAAATATTTTTAAAATGATTTTAAATTATGCTCTAAAATGAATTATGAGTAAATTTGATAATTTCGAATAGAACATTAGATTATTTTAAAGGTTTTGGATTTAAAATATATTCCATTAACAGATTTTAAACTGAATTCCTTATAATGATTATTTTTAGGCATTGAATTTTTAATTTATTAAAATATATTTAATATTCAAATCAAATTCATCATATTCCTAAGAATTTGACTGTTCTTAGGAAAACAATGACTAGTAAAATTGTAAACACTTAAAATGTGTTTGATATGGTGTAATGTAATAAATGTAATCAAAAGAAATTTTAGTTTAACAATTTATTGAATTTGTATTTGATTACATTTCATTATAATTGATTATATTTTACCAAGCGTACCATTAATTTATATGAATGAGGTAAATTAATGATTTAATTTAGGCTTTTTATATTCTCTAATGTTAATTTTATAATCAAACCAAACTTATTAAAAAATGACTAAAAAATAAATAAAAATAAAACTGGCTAAATTCAAAAGTTTGCTCTAATCACAAGAAAAGAGATAAAAACAGATTAAAAGGTAAAGATATATTTTTCTCATCAAATATAAAAGAGTTAGTTAGCGGTTTCCACATAGCTGCAATTTAAAGCTGATTGAAACAGCTCTTATGTCATTTGCTCATGAAAGCGAGGGAAATCTTAACTGGCCAGGGGACTTCCCAATTCTATCTCAGTCAGGTTGTACTCCACATATAACACACAACTGTCTGGCTAATGTCAAGGGCAACAATTTGCTTATGAAGGAGCCTGATGCAAGATCAGTCTTGGCTGTATTGCTTCATCTTTGTTGATGGGCTGGTCAGTACAAGAAAAATTATATGCACTGTTTAGGCTCATCTTCTTATATTTGGGCTTACTCTCCTCTGCAAATTTGCCTTTGGCGTTGTGGATCTGATGTAATCATCATTCCATTCAATGAAAAAGAAGAAGAAATGCTGTAAACCCATCCATAAAAATCAACTTTTACTTATGATCAAAGCATTTGCCATTACAATGACTTGGAAATGTATAGGTAAATCAATAATTCAAAAATGTACTGCAAGCAGTATGTCAATATTCCGAGGTAAACTACCAGCGAACGGTGATGCTCTATTTTGCAAAGCAATTACTAAATCTAAATAGAACAATACATAACACCATCTTAATTGGAATGTGGTTAAGAGGGATAAAAATATTTCCTGAAAATTGGATGCTAAATCTTCAAAAAAAAAAAAAAAAAGGTTTGAACCTGTGCTTATGGAACCAGTAACGGTATAGAACAAGGCAGTGCAAAACTTGCATTCCAGCACTAATATTTTTAGCTGAAAAATATGCAAGTATCAGATTCATCAAGCTTCCCTGGTGAGATTAAAATGAACCTATTTTCAAGCACAAATCCAATAACTGAACTTAACCACAGACAAATGTCATGTTGGAACCAGACTAGAATTTTGCACACACATCAGATTTCCTCATCAGCTCTATACTCTCTGCAATTGTTGATCCAGCAGTGCCAACAAAACCGAGTGAAGCACAAGCACAAACACTTTCCTCTACAAATAAAAGTATGTCAGGCAATTTCTGATATGGACAACGCATCCTCACATTGCTCACACCATTAAGATCCCATGATGATCCAAGCATTAGGCCATGCCTTGCAGCAGCAAGTTTCTTAGCTGTTTGTATCACCAAGTCATCTTCTTCTCTCAGAAAATATAACTTAAAATGGTCTGTGTCGCCAGCCAAATCCTCCAAGTAACTTCCAGTCCAATTACCTTGAGGAAGATCAGTCATTATAAAAATATGAATGGGTTGAGGGCCTGTCTGCTTAAGAGATTCTAACTTCTGTTTCAAGCCCAGAAAAGTAGCCTTCCAGTGGTTCTTAAACTGACCATCTAACAATCTGAGCTGGGCACAAAGAAAAGGAGCCTTGATGGTCTCTAAAGCAAACTTCTTCCCCACACTTAAAATTTCAGGAACAAAGGGAAGAAATTGACTTTTCTCAATCAAAGATTGTATCCTCTGATCCCTCTGCACTTCATGGATATCAATATATAGCTCTGAACCCTTGTATGGGGCAGTGAAAAGGCTTCCAAATGCCAAAACAGTAGCCGACTCGGATTCAGAACTATGTCCGAGCATCCTATATACATCTCGGTGCCTCCTAATATACGAAGTGTTCTTTTTCCTCTTGAGTTGCTCGTCAGGTTGGAATGAATCTAATACTCCCTCCTCTTCACCATTCTTGTAAGTCCAAACTGTTGTCGTGCAATCTTCATCTACAGCATATAAACACTTATCTATATTACCATTAGCCCCAGATAGAATAGATCCACACTGTCTAAGGCTATCAAACAAGGATGACTGTGCATTCAAATCATTTATGCAAGTGAAACCCTTATCCACACTGCACCACAAGGATGCAAATATCCTGAAATCTATGACTCGGATGGAAGAAGTCACCAATGATGAAATATCGATTATGTCAGCCATTGAGACATACCTGCAATGACATGGCATGTAGGCCTATCTGAGAGAGGCATAACATTGGTATTCATCCGGATAAGAAAGAGGAACAAAGCAACAGAACACTAAACAATTCTCCAAAAATGGCAAGAAATCATATGCAAAATATATTCTTCCATCCATAGATGGGAGTAAATTCCTTTTCCTAGGATTCAGAAAACAGCTACCAAACATAGAGATTGTGAATCATATTAAACTGAGGCTAACAACATAATCAAAGACGTAATGCAATCACTATCACATTACAAGTCTCATCACTCTGTTTAGTTGCATAAAGATGTAACTCTATTGAAATGTAGTATTCATTACAGTACGTAATCATCATTACTTTAACCAATCACATTCAAACTTATATGTTATCATGATCAATTAGTTTTACTTCCACCAAATTGTTATACAATATATGGGAAAATAGCCAAGTATCATCTGAATTACATTGCCATACTCAACAAATAAAAAAGAAAAACCAAAATCCATCATTCAGCATCATAACTCTTCAGTTAAACCACATACACATCATCAAAATCAAAAGCAAAGGAAACCCAGTAAATGAGACTAAAGATAGTCTAACTCACCAACCTTCCATTCTTAACAAGCTCAAGCGCATGATTCCAGACGGAAACCCTAATTTCTTTAGGCCCCAAGACTCTAAATTTAGGGCAACTACCAAGAGCAACAGCATGGTGATCAAGAACCGGAGGCACAATTAACGTTCGGTTCAAGATCCCAGCCATCAATATCCCGTTCTTGAACTCCGATAATTGGTTGCTGAATCCACTGTGGGGTGAGTACCACAGGAATTTCTCTCCTCCGGTTAGGGTTTGGAACAAGGTGCATTGCGTGATTGGGAGATTTAGAGTTTTACGGGGGAGAGAAGTGGAGGTGTTGGAGTAGGAAGTGAAGAGAACGAGGAAAATGAAGAGTGTGGAAGTAGAGATTAGTAAGACAAAAAGTGGAGATTTGTAAGGGAACGAAGGTTTTTTCTTGGTCCATAGTTTGGTTGTGTTTTTGTGGAGATTGAGAATGTTGTTCATGGCTGCGTCTTACGCTCATGTAAAGAGACTGTAACGAACCTTCGTTTAAAAGGGAAAGTTTTGGATGGCGTGGCTAGGGCGCAAATTATATCATAATCTGGATCCATATCAGATTTATATGTATATTATACACAATAATATAAAAATATATATATATATATAGTCAATTATATATACATTAAAATACACATACATATATTAATCTCCAATTATATATACATTAATCTTTTAATTATATGTATATCTAATTCAACGATACAATATGAAACTAGGCTAAGTGCATGGTATACGAATTGTTGTGAGGGTACTATTGAATTTTCAAATTTAATTGATGTTTTATGTGCTTTAAAAGTCGAATCTAACTAATGAGCTGAATCGATTAAAATAATTAAATTACTTTTAAATTTAATTTTTAATTTTATATATGTTATATTATCAATCAAAAATTTAGCTAACTCATCGATATTTTTTTTTTATTCTTGTCTTTTTACATAGATAAATATAAATTAGTCTGTAGTTTATGATAATTATTTATGCCAACAAACTTGTTTGGTGGTAGAGTATGTCCAAAGGTTGAGTTCCAGAAAATAAATTAAAAAAAAATAAGGTTAGAAAAAAATGAAAATTGATAAAATTTATTGAATCTATGATAAATTGCTAAATACATATATTAATTAAATTGATTAACTTGCTATATTATCTACATTGAATTACTTGTAAATGACTGCAATATCACACGCCGTAGATTGTTGTCAAATAATTAAAAACCGAAATAAATTTGTTGCTCTATAAGTGGAAGAAATAACATATATAATTTGAATGGCGAAGGACCGGATTAATCAGATTTTGAGGCCAGTATACCGTCTTTCTTGGATTTGGGAGGAAGATAGGATAGCAATAGTCCATTGCCAGACCAGATTCTTGTTAAATGATGTGAGGTGATCAACAATAGTGAAAGAGGCAGCAAGATCATTCTCTCAAGCATACATGGAATGTGATAGACCCTACTATAATTCCCACCAAAAGAAATCCGGGGAAGATTGGCAGAATAAGGAAAACTAAAAAGTTATACTATTGCTAGTGTCCATGGAAATCTGCAAGCCAAGCAGAGAAGTGACAACATAAATTAATATATATGTTAAAGATTCAAATAATTTGTGACAAGATGCTACAACCTACAAGAAGCTACAAGCTAAAAACAAGCTACTATGAAAAGAAAACAATCTTATTAGAACCACAAACGAATATGTAAAATGAACCCAAACAGACTACACATCGTTTTTCTTGTATAAACAGTAAACGCTCAAACTCATCAGCACTTGAGCTAATCTACAATCGCATGTCTGCAAAAGCTGCCCTTTAAACTGCATGGATTGGGCTGCTGCTTGAGTTCATGTTTGAAGAATTAGAAGCTGTATTAGCATGGAAAGCAGATTGTCTAGATGAACCTTCAAGCAATTTTAGGGAAAGAGAAGACGGGCCAGCATCAGCGATAGATTCTCCTAAACTCAGTTTTGACATTCCAACCAGCTCATCGACATTAATTGGGCTTTTTGAGTGTACTGCTGTTGGCTTGAGAACCTCATGTGTCTCCTTCTTACTTGGCTCTACATTGTATCCTGACCAAAGTGGAACAGACAATGGGAAGAACTGTGGGAAAAAAGCTGGGCATATAACTGGGTAAAAGGACTGCAAACTATCTGGCTTTGGAGGAACAGTTTCTGCCTCATTGGAATTAGTAGAATCCATTGATTCGCATTCTTCATCCAGAGGAGGAGGAGCAGGCAACGGATTAGGATTATCACTTTGTGTTTCAGTTTGGGGGTGGTCAACAGACAAGAATTCTTGTGATACGATTGGAGCGTCTACTGCCTGCAGGAGAACCACAAAACAGAAGTTATAAAGATTCACAAATCCACGTAATGAACACAAATAAGTATGAGATTATTGTAGCTTATGAATATAAGATTAAAATAGCATAATTAGTTCGATTAAGTAGAGAATGAGTTTTTTGACACATGAATAATTAGTTCATGTAAGCAAAGAGTGAGTGGGGGAAAAAGCACAGCTCTCACTTCATCAGCTACTATATCAAACAGGCTGGACCGTCTTTTCCTCCTAGACACATTGATTTGTCTGATGAAATATTTTTGAGCATGACTGGCCACCTGAGTAGGTGTCCTTGAAATAACATAATTGCGTGCAATTCCACGCCAATCACCTTTGCCAAGCTTCTGCAGACCAAGTAGAAACATCCTGTGTTCCTCTTCGGTCCATGGAACACCTGCACAAGTTATAATATGTCATTTAAGAGAAATTGGATCATATGCCATACAAGTGACACGGAAATTAATACTAGGTCAGGTATGATATCAGGTGTGATAATTCAAATGAGGGATTTAGATTTTGGTTTGAATTGTTTGAATGAATTGCAATTTAATTAGTTAATTTCATGAATAAAGACTAGATTCATGAATGAGATCTAAAACTCATATGAAGTGCACTTCGAATGACACCTTTTCTATGGGGTATTTCAAATCCACACTTCCACATTTATAATATATCTCAAATCCATAAATCTAATTGATTAAAACCTATATCTTATCCAATTCAAATATCATAATTCTGTATGCAAGGTAAGGACTAAATGCCTCAAAAACCTCTTAGTTGTAGAAATTGACCTTAACTGGCAGAAGGAAGCTCATTTCGTACTTTAAATACTACTTTAACCAAAGTTTCTTATGTATAAATCGCTTGTATTCTGTCTTCTTCACTTATGCATAACTCAGATCAGGACAAGTAATATCACTGTAACCCCAAATTACGATGAATTGCTGGAAAATATAAATAGAGTTACAAGTTTCTAGCATCAATCAGCCTGTCACACTCGATGTCATTTTTCAAGTATTTCAGCTCACAAGGATGTCACAGTCAAAACGACATCAATTTTCTCTCAGAAGCAGCCATGCTCTCAAGAAACAAAAACAATCAGTTAACAGTTATAAAATACAGAATAACCCCACGCAAAGCATATCCAAAATAAGCTAGTAAAACTTAAAACTTCATGCTTTTGTAGTCTGCATGAGGTGAAGGCCTTAAGGGACTACTCTACACGAAAAATAGCTTTCCAATAAGATTTCTTCTACCCATATGGACATAAGGAATAATAAGTAACATAAACCCATGCCAAAACAATGGTTAGCTTATTTAAACCACGTTTACCATTTTTTTGAAACTAATCAACTGCAAAACATAATATTCCAAGTAAAATTCCCTTTCTTGTTTCAAACTATCTCAGCAACAATACCACAGGTTATTCTAATAAGACTTTAATTATCTCCTCCATTTCTCTCTTTTTAATGATAAGCGGAAATCCATTCACTGTTTCAACATCTCGCCCAGATGGAGGTATGTGTGAATAATCACCAAGTGCAGTCACGTTTGGAAAGTTCTCTGATCAAAGTCTAGAAAAATTGCACTGCATTCACACATAATACTACATCCAATCAAATCAAACTTGTAACTTGCACTGAAACCACATTACAGCCTAACAAAGATGATCCTGGAACCTGGTGATCTAACTCAAACCCAAGTTCCAAAATATCGTCTTTTTCAAAAAAAAAAAAAATATATTTTTGAGCTTAAAAACATATCCTTCCGCATTCCAGTTTACCTAAACCAAAACCATTAATTAAAATCCAAACACTTATAACATCCCATATTCCCA
This sequence comes from Omphalea diandra, assembly GCA_949677035.1. NCBI lineage: Eukaryota > Viridiplantae > Streptophyta > Magnoliopsida > Malpighiales > Euphorbiaceae > Omphalea > Omphalea diandra. The sequence continues at coordinate 16,247 of CATIWR010284612.1, forward strand.
TAACAAAATAAAATAGTAAACAAAAATAATCCAATTAAAAACGAGCTCAAGCTCATATCTTTGCGTCAAAATAAATACATATCTACACATATATCTAACCTTTTTTGCGCTCACGGCTAGAGGAAGACCCAGGAACGAAATCCTCAGAAGCATAGCCGTCACCACCATGATCAGGGGTGTCGCCGCCGCCACCACCAGGGGATCCCGTGTTGTTAGCGAGGGCTCCACCCAGATTGGAGGACCCGGTATAATGAGTCAAATTTCCCATGCTAGCACTTTTCCGGATCGACCCATCGGTCAATCGAACCCCGAAGAGCTTGACCCCACGGTTCGGGCAGGTCCTGGAGTTGTGCCCGTTGTGGCTGCAATGCGAGCACCGCCTCGTCATGGCCTCTGATTCGGGCTTTCGGACAGGACAGATGGGGAATTTGATTTAAGGCCCGGATCTTAGAGGATCCGAATCACATTGCCCGATAAATTGGTGCGGTGTTTTTTTATATTTATATATATTTCTCCTGGTCGACTAGGGCTAGGGCAAGAGAGAGAAAGACATAGATCGAGAAAAGCAATATCCGTATATCCAAATGTAGATAATAATTTAGCTTATCATTACGGAAATTGGATTTTTATCTGATGTTTCGCTGAATTTGCTCTTTTTGTTAGCCGTTGATCTTGTCAATCAGAATCCAACTTTGGTTGGCTAACGATTGTGCTATTCGATCGTGCACTCCGTGTATTTTTTGTAGGGTTTATTTATCTTTAAATTTGGTGTGTTTTTTATTTTTTTTTCTATGTTAAGTATTAATAAAAAAGAGTTTATATCGATCCGATTCAATTTCTCATATCTACTTTTAAATAGTTTTATCCTATTAATTAAATTTAAATCTTAAATTTGATAGAAAAATATAAGGGAAATATTTTTAATCACTAATTTTAAATAAAAATCAATTTCAATTATGGATTTATCATTAAAATTTAAAAAATATAAGATGTAATAGTAGAGAAAATTAATCTTATTTAAATGAAAATTTAATGTGTTGAAATAGTGATTATCTAGTGGTGAAGGAGAAGAATAACTGAATAGCGATCTCTTTTTTCTTTTATCAAGGAGTTATGTGTTTTATTTTAATTATTGTGAGCAAAATTGATCTTTATTTAGTCTTTTTTTTATATGACAGAAACTATTAGAGGAGAAGGATTATTTAAAGGAAAAGGAATTACTTGAATTTAAATATATAAGTATTTAATCACTAAATTATTAACCTAAAATACATCTTTTATTTAAATTCTACAAAAAAAATCTAATTCTGCAATATTCAATTTGCAATATATATATATATATATATATATATATATATATATATATATATATATATATATCTATCTATCTTAATCTATTGATAGGCTGAGTTTGGATAAGAGAAATGTCAAGTTTTTCAAAAATTCAAGCTCACAATGAAATTTTTTTATAAATTAGAAATCCCAATCAAATCTAATGACTAATTTTTTCATTAATATCTTATTAATTATCTTTCTCAACATTTTAAGAGTATGAGAAATGACTAATTTGTATCATAGCATATTTGAATATGCTATTTTCTATATTTTTTATTTGTCCTTTTTTTTTGGCAATGTAAAGAATAATATTGCAAAAAGAAAACTAGTGTTTAAATTTTTATTTTTTAAAAACCAAACACAAAATATTATCATTATTCTTTTTTTACATTTACTTTTATTGTATTTTTTTTATTTAATTTTTATACTGTATATATTTAATTCAAAATATCTAAATATTAAATGATTTCAAACAATGATTTATTAAACTGCTTTTGGCTTTAATTTTGTGGATATATATGATATTAACTTGGAACAATTATTTTTTATTTGCATTCCTTTTCTAATATCTATTTACTTCATTTGTGTACCTACTATTGAAAAAAAATACAGGATTGATTATTATAACCTCCTTTGTTTTGCCATCATTAACTAAATAGTTCTTTATTTTTTTAAAGTTGTATACAATCATCACTCTATTTTATTATACTAAAAAATCATTTTTTTAAGATATTAGATATTTTTTCAATAGTTAATGATATAGATATAAACAAATAGAATAAAATATTTTTATAATGAAAAAAACACCTTGTCACAAATACAAACACCTACACTCAAAAAATTTTAACCATACATAACTACATAAAGAAATTTACACTCACTCTTATCTAATATGCACATTTTTATCCTATTAGTTGAATGCATATACCCAATGTAGGTAAGTTTCTCCCAAAAGTCTTTATTCAACTATCACCACCATAACCTTACATCTTTCTCTCACCCTCCCCTCAGCATACTTTCACGTGATAGCAATTTCATATATAACTAAAATCAAGAAAAATTACTACATATTTAAATTAAAATAAGCAAAAATCAAGCAAATGCTATTAAAGCAACCATTATCACCAATCAACATTACCAAAAAAATCAAGAAAGATGGTAAAAGAGATCGCATCACCCTCAATTCGAATTTGCTATTTTCACACCCTTAATCACTAATATTTGATTAGAAATTCCTTCCAAAGTTAATACCTCCCTTTCATGATCTCTTTCTCTGATGAGTAGTGATGAAAAGAGTATCAAAAGAAAGTTAGAAGATGGGAGTGTAGGAATGCTCTCTGATACTTTATCTATAGTTTAGCTAAAAACAAAGAGTTTCCATTCAAACTCTTCTTCTTCTTCTTCTTCTTCTTCTTATTATTATTATTATTATTATTATTGCTATCATTACTATTCTCTTTCTATCTTTTTTTTTTTCCGCAACTATTGGTTGTCACCTTCTTCTTCTATTTTTCTACAACTATTGTTTGTCACCTTCTTCTTCTTTTTTTCCACAACTATTGCTTGTCAACTTCTTCTTCTTTTTTTCCACAACCATTGCTTGTCACCTTCTTCTTCTTTGACAACTACTCCGACTAATCCTTATTTTATTTATTTAGTTTTCTAATACCTCATATTATGTAGGTTTATGTGCACATGATGATGGTGTATGAATCGAGAGATAAGAGAAATATATGAGAGAATTTATATCGTGAAAGGTAAAGTGTTCATAGAGTAGTGTGTTCGATCACTATTAATAATAGAGATGTGTTTATAATCAATATTAACTAGTCAATTAATTGATGTTCCATTCAATCAGTTAAACCAATTAAATTCAATAGAGTTTTTTTTTAAAACAATTAAATAATACTTAAAATATTTAAGAAATTAGAAAAAAATATAATATGATAAAATAATAAAATTATTGTTAAATTTTAATTTTTAAATGATATAATATGATTTTTTAAAATTTCACAAAACGATGTAATTTTATATTGAATTTGTTTGATCTAATTTTCGATTTTGAACGATTTTTCTAGTTTTGATTGATTTTTTTAAAATTTTATCAAGTTTTCAGTTAATTGATCTTTAATATTGAACCCAACTGAATCGTTGATTAGTTTTCAATTTTACCAGTTTGACTATAATGATTGAATATATTAGTATTTATATGTTTAAAGGGTGAGAAATCGATAGAGGCTGTTTTAGGTGAATGAGATAGAGATAAAGTTTGTGTTACTTGTGTATGAATAAAAGGGAGATGAGTGATTAGGTAAGAGAATTATGGTGGACAACCGCTTAAATTTTTGATATAATATTTAGATAATATAGACAATTTAAGAATTCAAATATTAATTTTTACCAAATAATTTAGTAGTGTAATAGAGTAAAATAAAAAGATAAAATACAATAAATTTATAATAATTAATTTAAAATAAATAAATAATTAGTATTTTAGTCTAGCAATAAGATGAATTGTCTAAAAGTGAATGTAAAGATTTGAATTTCACCAGTACGATCATTCTTTTCAATGTTAAAAAATCAAAAAATAAGTTAATTAAATATAGTCCAAGGATGATCCGACTATTCACTATCACCTTTCACCATTTGTGTTTTTATCCATTTTAGATGTGCATATCCCACTCACGTTCGACTTGCAACGAATATGCAAAAACATTAGAACAGGTGCAACCGTTATAAAAAATTGTTATTATGTCGGGACATATATTTTCTCATACAATTAAGGATGGATATTTTAATTCTGATATCTCATATTCAAATAAATATTGTGTGAATTTTAGACTTTAAGAGGGAGTTAAATTATTTATTTCGATTATATAATATTTATCCCAATATAAATTTACTTATCTAAAAGTTAAGAAACTCATTATGATATAAAAATGTTCTTATAATATTTACATCCATTGAGAAAAAACTTTAAATCACACATCATTGGATAAAATTGAAAATGTCCGCAAAAATAATTATGTCTATTTTTTTTCCTTTAGTTTTTAAGAGAGCTTTAAATTTTAAATTAAAAATAAAAATTATGTGATGCAGTTTGCAAGCGATGAAACAAGATAATTTAACGAGGCAATTGGTGTCCTGAGAATTAATTGGAATTATATATCTCACTTAAAATTGTATTTGTTTGAGAGGATGGAAATGCAAAGGGATTATATCTTTTAGTTGCTTTTCATGTTTTTGATTTATATTATTAATTATTATTGACTACTGGCGAGTGTCAATTTAATGATATATGTGAACATAATTATAAATGGATATTAAAATTTAAATTTACTATATTTCTAATAATAATGAATAAAAACTTATATTATTACTGAAATTTCGTTTCATTGCTTAAAAGAGTTATGAAAATTGAAAAGAAATTCAATTTAATAGTAATATGAGTAGCTTATTTGTCTATATGAATTATACACATTAGTTATTTGAAAATTAAATTAAATTGATTTGTTGAATTTATAAAATTGAAAATTAAATTAATGATTGATTTGATTATATTCAAATTGATTTTTAATCTTAATTTTTACTTTTATTTTTAATTTTCTAACTTTTAATTTCAAATTATTAATTATATTTTTTTATAAATCATTTAAATCAGACTAGTTTAATTAGTTAAACTGAATTTGATTAATTAACCAATTTGATATATAATCTAATTTTAAAAAATCGGATAATATTAAATACAAAGAATGCATTTAATCTTATAAAATTCAAAATCCTTCCCTTTTTTTCACGTCTTTTTTTTCTCTTAAAAAAATCCTAAACAGTTCGAGAATTTCTAAATGAAATGGTAGCCAGCAATGGGAAATATTGTAATGTCGTCGTAAGAACATCACAATTCACATTTTATTCAACCTAAATTTTTTATTGTTTTAAAAACAAAATCTAAACTTTTATTATAAGGAGTGGTTGAAAAAAATAAGACTTCAATTCACCCTCTTAATTTAATTTATAGATTAAAAAGTCAGTTTGATTCTCTATATATAAATAGTCAAAATTCATTTTTTATATAAAATATAATTAATAAAATTTAATTATATATATATATATATTAATAACTGTCATTTGTTTTTTATTGGCTTTATTTTTTAGAAATTTTTTTCTCTCTCTCATAAATCAACATTAAATACTTTATAAAATAAAATAAAAATGAAAATAAAATATAAAGAATTTATTAAATTTAAATAAAATTTTGTACTTTTTATATTTAAAATTTTTTTAAAATATTTTTTATTGCTCAAATTATACATTTTATTTTAAAGAGTATAATTGAAGATACCTCTTCCTTTATATCTGAAGGAATATTTTTCACATGTTTGCCAAATAATGGTTTACGTGTATGGTGAGGGAAGCTTGGACAGACGCGAATCGTAATCTCTCTCTCTCTCTATATATATATATATATAAAATTTTGTTTTAAAAATCATATTTCATAATTTTTTATTGTATATCAAATAATTATTCAATTATTAATTTTTCAAAATTATTATATTATTCTTAAAAACTAAATGTAAATAAATTACTTTAAACAATAATAAAAACTTTTGTAAATACAATTTTTATAATTAATGAATTTGCAAAACTATAAATATATTTTATATTAAAATTGTAATAAAAATTATATTAGCATGTAGACTGCACATATCAATTAAGATTTTTAAAATTAAACATATTAATCAATTATTGAGTTGATCAATTTTTTAGTTAATTATTTTATTAGTTTGATTCAATTATTTTAATAACAAATAAAAATTAAATAATATTACTAAAATAATTTAATTTATAAGAATTAATTTAAAATTTCATTATTAATTTAAATTTTAAGATAATGGATCGACGGACTAATTTAGTGGGATTTTTAAAACGCTGGCGCCAATAACTAGTTTTTGATATTAGATGAGAGATGGTTGAGATACAGATGGTCCACGTGGATAATTTTTGCCATTAAAGTAGGTTGGTGCGGCATATTCTACAGGGTAATCGCATCATGATTAATTAATCGTACGATCAGTTTTGCGTCTAACACACTTATTTTATCTATCTTCTTATCCACAGACACTTAATCTTCTTTTCTTTATTCTTGGAGCCCACTTTTATTTATGGAATTAGGGTTTTTATTTCTATCAAACTAATTTTAAATTTGTAAATTATCACCCTTGATTAATCAATAAAACTCTAATTTAAATCACAATCAGAGAGAGTGATTTATGGGACCAATTTGCGGTTGTGATCACAAACGTGAGTTGAGTGCACAGGAGCACGCGTATCAAGCCAAATGGGACCCTATTATTGTCTTCGCGTTTTACTTTAGAAAATGGAAATAAATAGCGGTTCTAAACGTGTCCTCGAAAGTCCTTTATTTTGACACTTGACATGTTTTGCCGACCCAGTTCAGTCTTTTCTCCTCTTGTTAGTGTGCACTCCTTAAAACTGAGAGAAACTCTAAAAAATATATATATAAATAAATTTTATCAAAAATTTCAATTATTTATATTTATTTATAAAAAATAAAAAAAATTTAAAATAAATAAAAAATAGTCGAAACCTCATTTTAGTTTTTTAAATAAAATAAAAATTATTTATAATCTTAAGAGTATAATATAATCAATACATATAATTTTAATTTTAAAAATTATATTATATTATTTTTTATTATATATTAAATAAATATTTTATTTTATTAATGTCTTAAAACTATCACGTTATTTTTAAAATTTTAACATAATTAAAAATCAATTCAAAATAAAATAATTATTTTAATATAAAATAAAAATATTATATTAAAAATTAATTACTTTCATATATAAATTTTATTCATAATTAATTGACATATAAAATGAATTTCATAGTATAATGATAACAAATTTATTATCATAGTATAATATAAATTTTATATTAATCTTATTCTTGAAATAAAAATAATAATTTTATAGTTAATTAATATAACAATTTTTACATAACATTAATTTTATTATTACAGTCCTGCAATGCGTGGCTTGATGATTAATTATAATGATAAATATACTTACATATACCGGAAATTTTATAGCCATAAATTTGGGGTTAGAGAATCAATGCGAAAAATATAGGATACAGAGAGAAAGAAGAAGCAATTATTGGATGTCTATTTCAGCTTTATGAAAGGCTATGGACTAGATTTAAAATAAGTGAACCATCACAAGAATAATATATACTATTTAAAAAGAGAAGAAAGCGATCAGCAGATCTGGCTAAAAAGAGGTTAAAAAAATTAAAAGAGATTTTTTGGGCAAGTGAAAGAACTTTCATTACTAAGAAGGCCAGAAATTACGATTCAAAAGATGTACAAATTCAGATGGAGGATTGGTTATCCAACAAAAAGATAGTCTTTCCTTCATAAGTTGTTTAGCAAGGTGGCGTGCTAGTAGGACTGCTTGAGCTTCAGCATGTAGTTTTCAAGTTGCAGACTTGCAACATGTCAATCCGTCTATAATGGATCTCCTTTTGTTCGTGATAATGACAACGATAAAGGATCTTTTTGAAGTATGCTCAAATTCAGCATGCAAATGAATTGCAAATGTGAAATCAGAGTAGTTCCTGCCTTCAGAACTTGCATCCACAAAAGGAACGGGAATATGAGGTTTATTAACTGCAGTTATGTATTCATGTGCCAAGCAGTCTCCTTTGTGAGCAATAGCCTTGGGATCATAAGATTTTCCATTAAATATGATATTGTTCCTTGCACACCATATGGCCCAAAGATGGTATCCAATCCTAGTCCAAAAAGGATCTGAAGGACTACAATTCCAGCCAATCTTTAGTTGAAACCGCCACTCTGCTAGAGTATGTGCTGATTTACTGTGGGTTTGTAGTTGAGGGAACTAGCAAACCAAGTAAGAGCAGAATGTGGGCACCATAGGAGTATGTGCTCTATTGTTTCTTTGTTTGACCAGCAAAATGGACAAACATTAGGCACCGAAAGGCCCTTAGTCTGCCAGACAGAGCCGACTGGGAGAGTATTTCTTAAAGCTCTCTAAACGAATATTGTGATTTTAGGTGGAAGACTAATACTCCAGAGAAATTTCCAAAAAGACGAATCTAGATAAGTATGATTCTGAGAAGAAGTAGCATCAGAAGTAGATAGATTAGAGCTGCTTCGCAAAAGAAAGTAAGCAGATTTGACACTAAAATTACCCAGTTTAGCATGATTACTAATTGGTGTAGCAGAGATGGCTTGGATTTCATTGGGAGACAGGTAAGGTGTTAAAGCATTAATGTTCCGTGCTCCATTGTTCAGCAGATTATAAACCCTATATATATTGCAATGGGGAGTTTTAGGGGTGGTGAGTTTAAATTTTGGCAATGATGGGATCCAAGGCTGATCCCATACATATGTTGTTTTACCCTCATGTATTAACTTTAAAGCACCTTTTATCGATAGAGTTCTTGCTGCCAACAAACTTTGCTAGCACCAAGAAGCATTTTTTTAGGAGTAGCCTCCCAGAAGGTACCATTAGGAAAATAAAGCCCCTTGATAAGTTTGCCCCAAGCAGAATTAGGCTCTGAAATGAGTTTCCATGCCTGCTTTGCAAGTAAAGCAGTGTTAAAATCATAAAAGTTCCTAAAACCTAATCCTCCCAATAATTTCGGTTTGGTTATGACCTCCCAACTATCCAAAGCATATTTTATTGACTGCTATATTTTGATTTCTCCAGAATTTAGCAACCAAGGAATTTAATTGGGCATAGACACCCTTAGGGAGAAGAAAACATGACATGGTAAAGGATAGAATAGCTTGCAATATAGCTCTAATCATTAACTTCTCTTCCACCCATAGATAGGAAACTATGGCTCCAATTAGATAACTTCTTCCTCGTGCGATCTATAATGAATTGAAAGGTATTTCTTTTGCTAGTATCCCAAATATAAGAAATTCCCAAATATTTATCCTCCATTTTCATTTGGTTCAGACCTAGAATAGGTAGAATCTCTTCTCCGATATTGAGATTAATAGATTTGCTAAAATGAATACTTGATTTGTTGAAATTAAAAAGCTGACCCGAACCTTCCTGAAATCTATTAAGTAAATCTTTAACAGTGGATGCTACAATAATGTGTCATCAGCGAACATTAATAACGATAAAGAGGGGCATCTATCGTTCAATTTCACTTCTCAAATACGCTGTTCAGAAAAGTATTTTTTGAGAAAGGCTAAAAAAGCATTGGTGATTAAGAGAAGTAGGTAAGGCGAGAGTGGGTCACCCTGCCGTAATCCTCTGGAAGTAATAAAAGACTTGGAAATTCCCCCATTGAAGTTAACAGCAAAAGAAACAATTGTTACACTTTGCATCACAAGTTGGATAAAATCCGAATGGAAACCCATCTTAGCCATGACTGCTTGAAGAAAAAACCAATCGACTCTGTCATAGGCTTTCGAAATATCCAACTTGATAGCCATTTTAGCATTGCTAAAGGAAGAAGCTTTTTTAAGAGAATGCAGATATTCATGTGCTATTAGGATATTCTCTCGTCTATGTCTTCATGGTACAAATATTGATTAAGAAGGAGCAATCATTTGAGATAAATAAGGTTTTAGTCTATTCATAAGGATCTTAGCGATAATTTTATAACCGACGTAGCATAGGCCAATTGGTCTATAATGGTCTAAGGATTCTGAACGGGGAGTTTCAGGAATTAGGATAATATGAGTATGATTCATTTGTTTAAGAAGGTATCTGGAAGAGAAAAACCTAGCAACAGCATTGAAGACATTATCTTTCATAGTGGGCCAAAATTTGTGATAAAAAATGGCTGGAAAGCCATCCGAAAAGCTTGCCTATACTAAAAACAGCTTGTTTAACTTCGTCCATAGTTATAGGCTTATTGTTTAACTTCGTCCATAGTTATAGGCTTAAGTAGTTGTTCATTGATCTCATTACTCGCCACAGGCTCAATGTAATCAAGTATTGTTTGACTATTACGGATGGTAGTATATTGACATAATTGTTTGAAATGAGATAAGATATGTACCTCGATTTCTTATTGATCGTAAAGCCAATCTTCAAGGGAGTTGAGAGCTAAAATTTGATTGCTTTTTCTTCTGTTCACAACACTTGCATGGAAAAAAGCAGTGTTTTTGTCACCCTTTTTTAGCCTTTCGTGCCAATATAATTCCTCCTTCCTCCATGAATCTGCTAATTGATTTTCCAAAATATTGAAGATCCAAGAAGTTCATAGAATGCGGTTGCAGCTTTATGTAAGTACCCTTTTCAAGATTCATGGTCCTGATATTAATGTCATCACCTTCTTCCAGTTGCATATATTCCATCAACCACTTCGGCAACAATACTTAGCCTTCCTCCGCTGTGAACTCACTTAATCCACAATGGGATACTCGTCCGGAGAGTTTGTTTCAATTTTAAAGAACAAAGGGCAAGAAAATTTCAGGTTCAAGAGATGAGCAAGAGCTGATAGAGGCATTATAATCTGATTTCCCTCCTCTAGGTGTGTCTTTCCGACAGTAGATATTAGAATCTTCGAAATCACCCCCATATTCATAGAAACAAATCCCGTTTTCTTTTTGAAAAATTTGACTCTGACTGGGTATTGAACACGCCAACTCACGGTTCGGAGGACGACTCCCATATTCATTTCTGTTGCTCCCCTTCTCGTTTTCTTTTGTTCCCAGCTCCTTGTTTCCCCTGAAGTTGTGTTCTTACTAGACTGATATTCCATGTGGTCGCTCTCATATTCGTACGTGCTGCTTACTTCGTCGTCGTCGGAGACGTAATTATTCTCACTCTGACAATTGGCTTCATCCACGGTTTAGTATCTTGACAAGCTTGATTCATTAGTACGACGATGCTTTTAGTGTTAATGCTTTCAGTTTTCGGACTGATGTTGTTTGCGGAGAGATTATAATATGCTTAGAGTTGATATGATGAATGAAGGGTAATATTGATGCGCATGGTTTGGATTGTGGGCTGACGAGGAAGTTAATTAGGCCTTGGCCCAAATCCAAAAAGACAAGAGGTTTCAATTAATAGACTATTGAGGCAGCTTCCAAGATAATTTTATTCAACATTACAAGCTTAGCTATGGGCCCCAGACCATATGTAACCCGAAATCGCCAATACATGGAATCCCCACTACGAATTGGAGGAAATGTAGGCCATGCATGTTAGCCAAATTCTAATATCCAAAACAAAATTGTCATAAACCGGTAACAAATGAAACAAACACATATGCAAAAATATGAGCAGTGAGAAAGGGCAGGACAAATTTAAAACTCTAAGTTGGTTTAATTAATAGGACATGATCCAGTAACTTAAAATCAAGGAATCACCATATGATGTTTGATGCATTTCAATTAACAGTACTGACAAAAATGGCACAGGAAACATAACAAAAGGGTCCAAATTTATACCTTGCTGCACATGATTCACTGCAGCAACTTTCTATGCAATCGGGTTAGGATCTAAGAAGAACACTACCTGCAATATTGCAACTTTAAAACGACAGCAATGGAACATAATTCCCCTTATAAAGAAGACCTGAATTCCTAAATTAACAGCATGTTTCGATATTCCAATTTACTGGTAAAAAGGCGTAGTTCATCTTGTAGAAACACATAATTCACTCAACTGCGAGCATTTTTTTTTTTTTTTTCTGTCATTGATTGTCCTCTAGGATATACGCTACTAACCAAGCCAAGCTTGAGCTGTGTGTAATTGAGAACATCCTTCTGTACCTAATCTAGCATATCTCTTTTTCCCTCCCTTAAAGAAACCATTCCTTCCTTTCTCCATTATTTTATAGCAATGCATAGAGCATAGAAAGGATAAGAAAAAAAAAATGGCCAGAAAAGATTATTACAGAGTAGCGTTGGTGCCCTGTTGTCATGACTCTGCGCAGTGTTGACCTAAAAAAATAGAAAAAAAAAATTTTTTAAGAAATTTTACCAAGAAAAGAGGATATAGAATCTGAAAACCATTCAAGAGGATTGCCCTTCAACGAAGTAATGAGATTACCAGCAGACACAATTAGTCCACCTCTCTGTCACGTCCCTCAATGTTGTAAAGGCCCCGCAAATTCATGTTCGGAGACTTGAGGGTACAACTACAAATTCATTCGTGAATATTGTGATGCAAACTAGACCATGTTCGTGGAAGATAAACTATTTATTGCATGTTATAAATAAGATATCAACTATTTTCTGCTGTTCTTGTTATGTTTCAAATAACTTGTAAGGGGTCAGGCAAATGATGACGTTGCAGTGTTCTTCGGAAATGATGATGATTCCACATACAGAAATGTTTACTATTGTTTTTTTTCTTTTGTATTGGGTTGCTGTTGGAGTCATCTTAAATATAAATCTCTTATGTGTGATGTAAATATGAAATATAATGAAGAAATATAAAAAATATTATTATAAAAAACAAAATTTTGTAAATTGCAATTTGGTGATAAAAAGGCATTTAATTCCTTGATTTTCTTTGTTCATATATTAACTATTTAATATTTTATGGATTCAATAACTCATAAATTAATTTATGGATTCAATAATTAACTCATATATTAATTTATGGATTCAATAATTAGATCCAATCACATATTAAAATTTCTTAAAAAAATAAATGGTAATTTTAAAAATTTAAAATATAATTGTTATTCACTCAATATCTGACATAATTTTAATATAAATGGTTTACATTATGAATCGAAACCACTATTTCAAACACAAAATTAATCTGAATGAACAAAAGAAAATATGTTATTTGAGCTGCCTCTTGTGCTTTATATCTCTCACCAACATCATGGGCCTGATTTATCTTCCATGGATATATATATCTTGTACTTATGTTCAATACATAAGGTTGTTATATCATGAACTTCTATTTATATATCAATATGAATCAAGGGTTTACGATAAGTGTACAAATAAAAAAATAAAAGAGATGCGTACAGTAACCCTCCACACCACATCCAATAGACAATTTTTCATTTTTTTTATTTTTATTTTTTATAAAAAAGATTTTTGTGTGTTTTATATATTATAATATATAAATATATTGATACTATATATAATTATATTAATATATAATTATTTTATATTATTTAATTATGTTATATCATTATATTTATATAATTTATGTTAGTATATATAATTATGTAGAAATATTATATATAATTTATATTATTATATTGATTAATTTATTAAATATTATATTAATATAATTTTATTTGAATATAATATTAAATATTATATTAATTTATGTTTAATGTTATTAATATTATTAAATAGATTTTACGTTTTTTTTGTAGTTCATTTCTTACATAATGTAAGTTGATTAGTTTAAATATATATGTTTATTTATTTTGTTAATTGTAAGTTCATTTTTTGTGAATTATAAGTTCATTTTTTGTTAATTATAAGTTCATTTTTTGTAAACTGTAAGTTTATTTGGTATAACTTGTAGATTTATTATTAGTAAACTGTAAATTCATTTTTTGTAAACTGTAAGTTCATATTTTTGTCAACTGTTAGTTTATTTTGTAGAAATTGTAGGTTCATTTTGGTATAAACTTTAGATTCATTATTAGTAACATGTGAATTCTTTTTTTTTTATAAACATTAGGTTCATTTTTTGTAAATTGTAGATTCATTTTTTGTAAATTATAGGTTTATTTGATATAAATTATAGGTTCATTATCAGTAAATTGTAAATTTATTTTGGTATAAATTGTAGATTCATTATTAATAAACTATAAACTCGTTTTTTATAAATTGTAAGTTTATATTAGTATAAACTTTGAATTCATTATTAGTAAACAGTAAGTTCATTTTTTGTACATTATAGGTTTATTTTTATGTATACTATAGGTACATTTGGTATAAACTGTAGATTTATTATCAGTAAATCGTAAGTTTATTTTTTGTAAACTTTAAATTCATTTTTTATAGTTAAATATTTTAATATTTTCAATTTTTTGTACTATTAAAATTGATAAACTTACATTTTATATCAATTTTTTATAAAAAATAAGTTTGTTTTTCTAATAATAATAATAATAATAATAATAATAACAACAATAATGTAATTAAAATTAAAAAAAGAGATGCATAAAGTATAAATATGTGTATCTAAGGTAAAAAAGGAAGTTTATTAAAAAAATAAATAAGGCAATAATATTTAAAATAAAAAAAAGTTCATTAAAAAAAAAAAAAGAAACAAAACAACAATTATGAAAAAGACAAATTCTTTCATATTTACTATTACATATGTTTTGGACTCCTAGATTACAAAATATTGTAGACAAAAGTCTATAATATAATTTGTCTAGTATACATCTTGCACCAAAAGTAAAACTCACTGTTTCATTTAAATATTTTTAAACCGTTAAACCTATCTCACATGTATCTGAAATGCCTCTTTTACAAATTTCACAATTTAAATCCCTTTTTTTTCTTTTTTTGTTTTATTTTATTGATCTTTTCTTTTTATTATTATAATTAAAATAGATTGATACAATTTTTAACTAGTTCAATTCATATTTTATTATTATTATTTAATTTAATTTTAAAATTTTATTTTTCTATAAAATTAAATAAGTTTAATTTTTTTTTTTTTAAATGAACTTGATAATTTAAAATTTTAAGATAAACATCAAAATCAAAATAAATATATTTATAAATCAACAACAGTATACCTTTAATCAATAAACAATGAACCTAAAATAAAAAACGATATACCTAGAGTACAACACTAATGTATTTACATTACAAAGTTAATGTACTTAATTTATAATATTAATGTACTTTTATATCAAACACTATGTACCACGACATCAAATTAATATATTTGTCTTTTCTTATTAATATACCTGTAACACAATATAAATATATCTAATTAAATATACCTGCAGCACAACACAAATATACTTAGATATTTAAATAATATATTTTAATAAAAAAACAATAGACTTATAGTAATAATAATATTTATGATAAAAATATTTATTAAAAATATTATTAAAATTTTGAAATATATATAATATTTATATATATAATTTTAATAATATAATATAATTTTATATTGTATTAATATAATTATATATAATGTATAAAATTATAATATATAAAACACAAAAATCTAATTTGTTAAAAAAAAGAAAAAAAAAAAGGCACGGCTTTCTTTTCCGTGCATCACACGTCATGAAAAATCAGCACCATAGAACAAACAATAAAAACGCAAAAAGAGATTAAGTTTTAGGCACTTGAACCACCAAGCTTCCCAGTCTGAGGTCCATGGTATATTTTGCATATCTTCCACCGCTTCTTCAATATTTAATCCAATGAAAATAGAATTCAAAGCATCCATCGTATTGATCTAATTATAAAGAAATTAATCACTCAAACCAATTATTTTTACTTTCTTCAAGAATCAGCATTATCTCATCAACCCACAAAATAAAAGAATTCAAAGATAGAAAAATTGTGATATTTCATGCTAAATAACAAACGGAGTGATTAAATATTCAGACCGTTTTATATGTACATAAATTACCAGAAAAAAAAGTTGCATCAACACTTCTCAAAAAATTAATAAGCCATAAGAAAGCCAAAATTGCATTTTCCTTAAAATTCATTGGTCACTGTCACCAGCACCAAATGATCTATTGTCATTTCAGTTGAAGTATCAGAATTCCAGCATTCTGCACTCAATAGCACGAATCTTAAGTTTCCCTCAAGAATGTGAAGATATGAAAATTCAGATCATCTAGAATGTTCATGTTTCAGCCTTCACTCTATGAGCCATATGTAAGCTTAAATGGCTATTTCAAGTAGTCACCACTACGAATTGGAGGAATTCTGCAAACATAGCCAAAGACATTATCATTCCCTGTTTGAATCCAGAGCCAATATCCAAAAGAACAGTATCACAAACATGTTGCTGATGAAAAGAAACCTCAGCAATACGTCAATGTATCTTGTAACCCTTCAATTCAGAGGATGTCACAGTTAATACCTCCAAAATATGAAGGCAACACCAGGTTTTTAAAAGAGTTCAGTAAAAATAGAGTGCAGAATTTACAACTTACATAACCCTGACTTCAGAACAAAGTTGTTACCTTATTTTAACAAATATGAAGAAATATCACTAGCAAATAAGTGACCTATGAGTCAAGTGTGCTCACGATTTGTATCAATAAAACAAACTAAAAACACAATCATGTGCCTTTTGAATGATTTGATGGAACGAAAACTGTTTGATTACTTGGTTGACAATACTAAGTGGATGGAGAAATATAACAAACCATACTGATCAATAAATACCATTTGGGGCATGACTCACTGCAACAGCTTTCCAAACATTGTACAATGCAGTCTGGGTTAGGATCTAAGAAGAATGCCAGCTACAATATTATAACTAGACAATGGTCAATAATACATCAGAAATCCTCTGATGGAAGACACCTGATTTGGGAACAAACAGCATGTTTAAATTTCTAAAGAAATCATTCCAATTTAGAGGTTCAAATAGATCATGTTCCAAAACATCGGAGACTACATTTTTTTTTATGTTGACATATTCTAGCTTTCTGATTTTCATTATATCTACTCAAAAGGAAGGATTTGGATGTAAGATGAAGCACAGCAAAAACTGGCATATGTTACGCTTTCAGTCCCTTCAACCATATGAAAAAGTTCCAAGTTACAGACATGAAGCTCTTTTATATTTTGTACCAGGTACCCCACCATCAACTGATACAGGTTCAGAGTCGACTTGTTCTTTTCACAGCCAAAATATGCAATCAAACAATTCACTTAACCAGGAGAACCATTTACTAGCTAACCCACCTACTTAAAACATACAGTTAATTTCTTCTTCAATAACTAATTAATCTGTTGTAGAGGCATTCCCTCCTAAATCCCAATCAATTGATATAATGTCATCTAAATGAGAAATATGGCTGAGAAGTTTATAGTCCATAGAGTGTGGTTTAGTGTAGATAATAAATCCTTGATAAACTTAGAGGTTAACCTCACTTAGCTTAGTTAAGCTAAGTTCAAACTACTAGAAGTATACAAATAAAGAAGCAAATAGATAATTACAGAGTAGCGTTCTTGTCCAGTCGGAATTACTCTATGTAGCGTGGATCTGCAAATAAGTGACACAATAGAAATTCTAGAAACTAGGAAGAGGGGGTGGAGCTAGCAACCTCTAGCAAAAAATTGCCTGATACCCTTATTTACATTGAATAATAGCTTTCCATAAGCATCTGAAAACCTTTTGAAGGGGGAAAAGGGCAAAAGAATACTAGTTACCTAAACAAACAATTAGTCCACTTTTCCATCATGTCCCCAATGTTAACTAGAAGGACCTGCAAGTTCAAATTTAACGAGTTAAGGCTGGAATAATAAAGCAACATTCTTATTTACTGAAGAAAACTGCCATGCAAATTAAACTGTGCTAGTAAATAATGAAGTAAAAGTAATCCTTATGCTCTACAAACAACTGCCATGTAAATTCAACTGTGCCAGTAAATAATGAAATAAAAATAGTCCTTCTGTTCTACAAATAACTATCAACATACTCCACATGTCAAACATATCCTCAATACAAGTTCATTCTTACAAAGATCTTGGTTGAAATTTTAACATAGTTAGACACCCATGTCTAATTGATCATATTTGTCTACAACACTTAGCTAGTAGTCTAGTGGTCAGGTGCCATCAAGAGTTCAAACCTAGATATCCCCATCCCCTTAAAGAAAGTTTCCTGCATACCAAAAGAAAATCTATGACGCCACCTTTTCTAATTCAACAGAAAAAAAAAAGCATGAGCAGCCACATAAACTAAACCATATTTCAGGTGATTATCACTTTTGAATTACCAAAAGGCACTTCACCCCCTTTGCCCAACCAACCATTCATCTATAATCAATATACATAAAAGATTGTCAATATTCGATCACAGACTTACCCATTCACATGTAACACATCTTCCCAAGTCTGCGGTTCCTTGACTTTTTCCCTGCAAACCTTTTATCATTCAAACCAACTCAGATGAACACAGATTTATCCAAAGTTGAGAACAACAAAAAACAATTAAGTATTAAGACAATTTAAGGGGGGAGGGGCAAATATGCACATACCTGAATTCCTGGCACACCATCACTCACCAGAAGAATGATCATTCCATAGTCTGAATGTGATGAAGAACCAAATATTTCTTCCTCAGGATGCCCCAGTTCAGCTGAGATTACAGAAGTTTCCTTTACAAAAAACTGGTTCACAAGGCTTTTAGCCTAAAAGACGTTCACCACAGAATCTACTTGGGAGGATTTATTATCCAAATTTAGCTCTCACATCAAACACGTTAGACCTGGCTCCTATCATGATCTCAGGGATCTTCAAATGAGACAAGTAGCTTCCAATCACAGAAATTTTAGTAGAACTTATGCTTACTTAATTTTTCAGGAGTAATGATGATCATTATAAGAGGAAAAAAAAATACAAGGTTAATATCCCAAGAAAAGTGAGCTGCAGAGGTGGGTGATGTTATCTAAAAATAAAAGCAAAAAGACCATACAATAAACTGGATGGGTACAATTGTTGCCCACTCTCCAACTTCAGCTTGTGATATAGTCCCAGTTATGCAGTTCAATTATTCCAAGAGGATGTAAAGAAGCCAAACATAGCCCACCTGGATAATGTAAAAGGTGAAGAAAGTCGTCTGGTTTATCCAAGGCTCCTATTTTCTCAAGTAATCTCCGTCCAGGTTTAGAGCCACAACAATCAAAGATATTAGTCTTTTTAGAGCAGACCTGAGGTAGCATTAAATGCCTAGTAAGAAATTGTACCATCTAGCATTTCGCGAAGTCTAAAATTGTCCACCATGCAGGAAATGGACATTCATGTAGCTGCCACAAAAATAAAAATATGCTCTGAATCTAGTTGTGCCTGAATATGAGATATTGCCATCTTATGCAGAATCCCAAATAATATTTCTCTTTTCTTATTCTCATTGCCAATTCCCTGGAAATCTATGATAAAACCATTAAAACACAATTTGAATTTCTTAGACAGAGAATTTCCCAACAAATAGTAGGGAATCGGATGCAGAATAGGAAAAGCACAATTTACATGATAGTAGGCATCAAAATAAAAGAAAGCCCACAATCAAACAAATCATTAATAATCACTTTTCAAACTCAGCTACAAACACACAATCAACAAGAAAATAAGAAAATAAATAGTTAAGGGGGATCAAAACTTACATGACTTTGTAATAGTAAGCCTCCATAGTGGGTCTCCAAGATGGAAGAACCTCCAAAATTCTCTAGCCCAAAGAACAACCTAAGTAAAAGCTCAATCAAAATTCTTGAACTCACTGTTTATATGAACAAATTGCACACTCAACATCTCCACCAAAAATGTAAGCAAACAATGTGCTTGACTACTTGCATACCTAGTGAGGGCCACTGGTTGAGATTATTATTCTCTAATGGACCAAAGTAGAAGCTTTCTTCAGAGTCACCTACTCCCAAACCAACAAATCAGTCAGCAAGTCAATCAATTATGCATCCCATCTCAGTTTGCATCAATCATACAATACGATACAAAACAATAACGCTCGAGAAAATGAAGTGTGACCACTTCATACTTGCTGCGTATATATACAAAGTCCTAGGCGAGTGTTCCAACTTCACCAACCAATTAAATGAACAGAAAAGAACGAAATATACACACCTTTGGAAGAGAAAGAAGGATCGAGAAGCTCAGAGTAGAGCGGCGTGTAGCCACTGTGGTGTTTGCGGAGCAGTTCGCTCTTTTCATGTTAAAGGAAGAGAGAAGAATTTCCTACTCTCGTGAATACTAGCGTTACTAAATCTTGGTCCACTGCATGATTGTCAAGGTAAAGGAAGCCGTATTCCACACATGCCTTCCGAATTGAATTCGCCGTCGACGCTCGATCCGGGGAGGACAGGTCTCTGATTGGCAGTTTCGCAGCTTCTACCATTTTTACTTTTCCTTGAAGAAGAGAGAACGGATAAGAGAGATTGTTTGATGGCATCATGAAGCATAATATGAAACTTCATATGTTTTCCTTTTTTTTTTTTTTTTTGGCTTATTGTTTAGTTGATTTGACTCACAACAAATTTTTAAAAAAGAATATAACCGTTTTAAAGAATAAAATAGTTATGTGATATATAATAAGAAATTAGTCGATAATTCATGAAGACTCTAATTTAATATATTATTTAAAATATATTTAAAATATTAATAAAATAAAATATTTAATAAATAAATAATATATTTTTCAAAAAAGATAATATATAAAGTATTGTTTTTTTAATTTTTAATTTTATTTTATATAATTATTAATTTAGAAAATTATATATATAATTTTTAATTAAAAAATTTTATATATCAAATTAATAGAATTTTAATCACTTATTTATTAAATGAGGAGCTTAATAAATAATAAATTGATTTAAATAAATTTTAAATTTGAAAAACAGTAAACTGTCATTTCAAATAAATTTTGAGATCATAATTAATTACATATTAGTTGATGATTTGTATATTGTATCAATTATATTTTAATATATTGTTTTGAAATATATTATAAATATTAAGAAGTTAAAATATTTATTATACAAATAAATAATATATTTTAAATAGATTATATATATATATATATATATATATATATATAACTTTTACCCTATTTTATATAATTATCTATTTTATAATTTTTCTTGGAATATTTTATTTTCATTTACAATATTTTTAATTAGGTAATTTTATGTGCCAAATTAATAAAGATTTCAATTACTTATTTGTCAAATAATTATCTTAATAAATTATAAATTATTATTTTAATCAATTATATATTTGATATATGACTAGTTATGTTCTTAAATAAACTCTAAGATTGAAATTATATATATATATATATATATATATCAATTGATTGATGATTATTTAACAAAATTTTTAGAAGGAAAAAAGTAGGTGATGTCAGATGTGACCATGACTTTTTTTTTTGCAATTTTTAAAATTTACTTAAAATTTAATTGAATGTTTATCATTTTTTTATATTTAATATTTTGAAATTTTTTATGTGGGCTAATATTAATTATGGATTTGTTTTAAATATTTATAAAACAGATTGAATAATATAGTTTATTGATTTGGGGTAAACTCAATTAAAATGTGATCAATTGAGTTATGAGTTTGTGACATCTTTTGTGGACCGATATGGAAGACGGTCAGTGTAGGCCTATTTTAACATAGACTTGTGATGGATGGGCCTATTAAAATTTATTATAAATAGGCTAGGTCCCCTCTCCTGCCTTCATAACAGAAAACCCTAGTTGTTACGCCCATTGTAGTCGTCTTTGAGAAGGTCAAGGAGAGGAAGACCTAGCTTTCGTTTTTCAACCATTCTGACAAAATTTTTCAAGTGGTTTATTTCAGCTTTTGGAATTATGGCTCAAAATAATTTGGGATTCAACTCGGAGACAGGTACTTAATTTGTTTTCGTTCAGTTATTAAAAAATTTTGGTGTTCTAAATTTATGTACAAGATCCTATAATTAAATATTTTACATGTGGTATCAGAGCAATGATTGTGGTACATAATTTAGAACCCTAAATGTTGTATATTGAAAAAAAAATTATTATTATTTTGACAATTGATGTTGTTGTATTGATCTATTATATACTTGTTTGCCCCCCCCATTACACGAATTTGTGGCTTAGTGCGGATGGTTGATGAGGAGGTTACAGTAGATGGTGGTTGCGGGTTTGACACCCGCTTTTGGCAAAACTACCTTTCTGCAAAAGTTTTTTTTTTTCACTTTTCTTTTCTTTTCTTCCTCTTTTCTTTCAATAATTTCGTTTCCAAAATCATCAACGCAACAGAGTCCATATCAAAACTCAAAAAAAAAAAAAAAAAACAAACAGATGATGATGAGTGGATAGGTAAGAATCGATTCGGAATTGAGAATTTTGGATGCGATTTGTGAGTTTTAAGATGGGTAAGGGTTTCGATTCTAAAACACTGTAATTTTTCCTTCTCCGCCGTCGGTTTTGTGATCGTCTTGATCTGTCTCTA
>CATIWR010284614.1:0-24417 GCA_949677035.1 Omphalea diandra
TATATATATATATATATATATAAGTTGGTGGTTAAGTATTTGTTTTACAATGTAATAATTTCAATTTATTTTAAGAACACATACACACACATGTACACACACTAGATGCTTGATAAACAAAATAATCTTTCTTTGAAAAAGTTATGCAAGAGTTCAGACTTGCATATCGCACAGTTCAATCCGTTGCTTCTTTCATCTTAGTACTCTATACATGAAAAAT
Organism: Omphalea diandra; assembly: GCA_949677035.1. Classification (NCBI taxonomy): domain Eukaryota; kingdom Viridiplantae; phylum Streptophyta; class Magnoliopsida; order Malpighiales; family Euphorbiaceae; genus Omphalea; species Omphalea diandra. Next base: position 221 of record CATIWR010284614.1, read on the forward strand.
TAATACCAAAGCTACCTCCTCCTCGCATCCACAATCATACCTAAAAATTAGAATCCCTTCTGAAGTCCAAATTTCCACTGCATACACAAAAATAACCAAGGTAACAAAGACAACTAGGTTGAATGTGGTTATTTTTTGATTTTTTTAATCAAAATTTAAATTGAATTTTTTTTTTAGTTATGGGTAAATCAAACATTAAATTAAGGTGTAAAAAGAAATTTTGATCATTATTTATTTTTTTAATTTCAAGTAAAATTATTTATGTTTGCATTTTTATTTTTAAATAAAAATGTTTATTTTAATTTTAAAATTTTAAAATTTTTAATTATTTAAATTGAATTAAATTTAAATTATTTTTTATTGAGTTGAAATTTGGACAAATCAATAATCAGGTTAGGGTTAACTGAAATCAATATATACTATTAATTTCTAATCTCAAAATTAGTTTAAATAATTATTTATCATTTATCAAATACTAATATATAATATAGACACATATCATTATTTTATATTATATTACAAAAAACTGTCATTTTAAAAATTTTAAATAAAAAATTAAAAAAATTAATTACTTGCTTGTCATTTGTCAAATAATTTTATATAATATAAATATATGTCAGTGTTTTATATTGTGTTATAAAAAATTGTCATACAAAAAATCTTAATAAAAAATTATAAAAATTAATTATCATATAAAAAGATCTTGTAAATAAAAGATTGAAAAATATAAATAGTAAATATTCGAAATAGAAAGTTGAAATCATATAATTAAAATTTTTGAGCAGAAATTAAAAAAAATCTAAAAATTAAAAAATTTGAAACAACTTATAAACAAAAAACTATAAAAACCTAAAAAGTAATAAATTTTAAACAAGAAGGTAAGATTTTAAATAAGTTTATATGATTGTTTAAAATTTTGAATATATAAAGGCTAGCGGTCGATGTGGTAAATTATTAAAAATTACTTCATTCAAATTTAATATATATTTTTTTAAAACTTTGCTTACAAAATTAAATATATGAATTATTGAACAATTTTTTGTTATAATTATGTTGTGTGTGTGTGTGTGTCTATATATATATATATATATATATATATATATATATATATATATATATATATATATATATATATATATATATATTAATTTTATTTTTTAATGATAAAATACTTAATATTATTTATTTAATTAATTATTAAGAATATTTTTATTTAATTTAATAATTTATTTAAAAATTGTGTTATATAAAGAAAATATAAATCGATAGATAATATTTTTATTGTAATTACTTCCTATATAATTATTTTAAGAAATTTATTTTATTATTTTATTTTTTTGATAATAATTTTTAATAAATTAATATTTAATTATTTAATTAATAAAAATTATTTAACAAAATAAATATTAAATTTATTTAAAATTTATTATTATAATCATCATGCACAATCAATGTAAATTCACGACTAATTTATCATATTATGCAAATTTTCTTTTATTTCGAGTCGGCAGATTTAAATCATTTTTTAAACAAATCATAATGGGAGTACTCAATTATTTAAAATAAATTATGGCGGGACAACTCACACGTCTACTTATTAGACGCTTGACTTATGATCCTCCACCCAATTATGGTGGGAAAACAGTGAACCACGCACATTATGTTCCTAACTTCCCTAGATACACTAGCTGAACATCCATGACGATGTCAGCGAGTAAATGTGGATGCTTAGCGAAGCTGAAGATGAATTTGGATTTAAAAAATCATGTCCATTTTATGGAGTCCATTTTCTTCTTGTTTTTAAACAGAATCACATGTCTATTTTGGTCTACTTGCTAGTTGGGAAACTAGATTGATGATCGAATGCAAGGGATAAGGGTCCATTAACCATTCTAATGATAATTTTGGTAAGCATTGCCACTAGATTGATTCAATTATTGGCATTATAATTATCGTGGCATTGACCAATGGGGCCGTGATTTGCAGAATGTGGAACTTACAAAGTCTTTTCCTTCTTCTCCAATTAAACCATTCTTTTCAATTGATAAATGAACTGAGAATTATGTCTCTAATTTAGACGTATTTCAACAGCTTTTTAAAATTGGATGGATTAATGAATCAATTAATTAATTAATTTTCAAATTAATCAATTCAATTAATTTGATCAATATGATTCAATTGATTTAATAAAAAATAAAATTTAAAAATATCATTAAAAACGAGTAAAGCAACACAAGCAATGTTATAGATGAAATTCATTTAGTTTCAATTATTTAATGTAATTCATTTAAGTTAGGCATAGATTTTAAGAACATTGGAATATAAAAAATTAATTATAAAATATTGACATCACCATATATTAAATATCATGCGTTGTGAACATAGGCATATATAAAATATAAAGATTGTATATTGTATAAATAAAAATAATTGTTGAACAATTCTTTGCCAGCAGAAGACTGTTTAAAATAAAAATAAATATATTAAGCCAATTGTATTCATGTTGGTCATCGGGCATATTGTTCATGCGGCTGGACTGAAAGATCTGTATTAAACAAAATGAGATTATAAGATATTTTTTAATAACAGAATAAAAAATGCAAATTAAATAAATTTTTAATTATACCTTTTAAAGTGTACTAACGATCATCCTTAGACCTAGACTTTGACGTAGTTGACCTGTAATTAAAATATTTATAAGGTTTATATAATAATTAAATATGAATTAAATAGTTAACCATATTGTCTCAAATATAAATGTTCACCTAGTTTGTTGTTTGTTCGTTGGAGACTCTTTAGCGAATAAGTCACTCCGCAGTTCATCAGTTGAGACTAATGCTAATGCAACTTCCATTGCAGAGGAAGATTATGAAATTTCCTTCATCTAGTTTTCACCTAAATCAAATAAGTTCAACACTCATTTCACGTTTTTTTTTTTTGGCTATCCACAGTTAGCAGTATTCGAAGAATAGTTGAGTTTTAGAGAGTAGTTGTGAGGGGAGAAAGCTTGTCTAGAATTGAAGAATCCCCATCTTTAAAAATATAAGTCATTTTAAATGACAAATTACATGGATCATCTATTCTAGTGTTAAGCACAACGTTAAATAGTCTTTAGAGTCCAAATATTTTAATTGAGCTAGATTACTTGTTGGTCAACTAATTAAATCAATTGTCACACGACCGAAAATAAGAAAATTTTGAGATCCTATATTATCTTCGACAATTGCATTATAAGCTTATTTGATATATCAGTATTTTTAATTGAGAAATTGTAAAGACTTAGGTGATGAATTATTAATATAAACTACCATAAGTTTGAGGATCTTTCAAATGCTCCACAGTTATTATACCAAACTTGGTTGCTATAATTTTGCACACTGTTTGTGTGCTATAGGCATATGCTCTATACTACCATCCAGTAGAAATATCATTATCCTTGATTACTGCCTTGCACGTGAATTTTATTTCCTATTAATTAAAAATGAGTAAAATATGTAAATTATGTTAATCGAATATTCATTTAAATAATGTTTGTGAATGACATAATTAGATCATCTCACCTTATATGTGTGAATATCTAGAGATAGTTACTTTTCAATCATTTTCCTGTTTATATTTTTTTTTCCACAGTCTATATTGCGCATTAGATGATTTTCAACTCTAAGTCTAATGAGTTTCTTAATTGATTCAACAAACCTATAATAACATATCGTTTTATATTAATAAAAATTATTTTAAATGAATATAATATTAAACAAACCTTTGCCTGAAAGCATGATATTTGAAGAATTTCAATATTAATGAAAACTCTTGTTACAGAAAAGCTCTTAATGGATATTTCATCTACAAATACGTGTCAATATAAACCCATTATGAATTGTTTATATATAATTTAGTACTTTACGATAAGTGAAGGCGCATTATTTACCATTGAATTATTTAACAATCATAGATAGAAACAAAATCACAACACTGCCATTCTTTTCCTTAGCAATTATATTGTCCTTCAGAATTTGATCCATAAATTTTCTTAGAAAATAATATTCAAGTTCTTAGTACTACGAAATAAGAAGTATTCATAGTAATTGTGTTGAACCAAGTTGGTTAAATTTTATTTTTGATCTTGACAAGTTAGATTGATACGTACTAATGTGTGTATCAAGTGTTATTCTAATAGAAAATAATATTAGAATAAGTTAGAAAGTTAAAATGAAATAAAATCTCCAATTATCAAAAAGTGACCTGTAGCTCACGCCCAAGACAAGCTAATCATGACTAAGAAAGGTGGATTGCAATCACTACCTTAGAGTCGTTACCACCATTAAGCTTAAAGATGGAACAAATTGGTCCAGATGAGTATGTAGTTAGCTTTGCATCCAATAACTTCAACACGATCAAGAATCGCAACCGTAAAATAAGCTCATGACCACGACTTTCAAATCTTATAGAAAAGAGCTCTAATGTATACCCAAAAAGCCACTTGAAGCATATTATGTGTTCAAAAAGTCGTTTGACCATTTGAAGATTGTAACTATGATCAAGGTGCCACTTTGAACCCAAAGGTCTAGGGCAAAATGTGATGAGGCTCATGTCCTCTATTTAAGAATGATCCTAGATTGTGACCACTATTAGGGAAATCACAATCAAGATCACTTAATTAAAATGGAGCATTAAAATGGCTAGTATAAGGAATAAATGGTCAACTACCATATGTCACTAGCTTTTAAACACAACATGAAATCTCAACTACGAACTTGGATTCCTCAATGTGAAATTTAGATTGCAATCACAATTGAGCATCTCAACCATGAAACTTATTTGACAAGCATTAAAGACAAGATTTTCCTACCAAATATTAGAGATATGGAGATTATTTCTTTTTAATGGCTACTTGTTGATTGTAAGCTATAAATAGTCTACCAAATGGCTTTGTATACAAGAGAATAACCATTAATTATATTCAAACTCTTATAAATTGATTTCTTAAGCCTCTCTCTTTATTGTTATTATATTTTGTTAGTTGAGAGTGTATTAATTGTATTCATTGCTTATAAAGGTTAAGTGTGAGCCTTAAACACTTAGATATTGAGTTTTATAGTGAGCCTTAGTTGGGAAAAACTCTTGTAAGGTTATGTGTTAGCCTTAAACACAAGTTGTAATTAGGTTGAGTGTGAGCTTAAACACTAAGTCAAGTGTAAGCTTGTAAAATACTAGTTAGTTTTGTAAGATAATGAAACACCTAATTGGATAATTAAAGAGTTAATGTAGGGTTTGTTAGCACCCAAACCATTATAAATCCTTTGTGTCTTTATCTCTTTCATCCCTTCTTTTCTATCTTTAATTGTTCAGTAACCTCCAAAATTAAAATTTGCCACAAATTTAACCCCCTTATTAGTGTACAAGGGTCAACAAGTGGTATCAGAGTTTAAGTCTCAAAACTAGCCTTAATTGCTTAAATAAAGATCATGGTCAATGAAGGGATCTATTCTCACTAAAACTCTACTTTGATGGAACTGATTATGCTCATTGGAAGTATAGATTAGAGATCTACTTAGATAGTGACCTCATTGATGTGTAGGATAACATTGCAAAAGAATGGAGGCCACCCACAAAAAAGGTAGATGGGTTTGAAGAGCGTCTCCTAAGAGAAGAATGAGTTGAAACACATAAGAATGCAAATGGCAAGATCAAAATGACAATGATAATCATGCTTAGTGTTCTCTCAAGATAAGAATATTGGAGAATTCAACATTGTCAAAGTGCCTATAAGATTTGGAAAGCCATAAAGAACTATCATGAAGGCACCATGTAAGTCAAGTAAAATCCATATGTATATGATGGAGTATGAGCTTTTCATGGTAAAGGCAAATGAAAGCAACACCAACATGACCAACAGGTTTCTTACCATTGTCAACAACATGAAGAAGCTTAGGAGACATGTATCTAAAGAGGATGTGAACCTCAAAATTCTAAAAGCTCTTCCCTTGAAAAATTTAAGAGCTACAGTTGCAGGTGTAAAAGAAACCAATGAATATATTGGTAAAATCCCAATCTTTATCCTAATTAGAAAGCTACTCACTCATGAAATGGAAATCAAGAAGGAAAAAGGGATAAAAAAAGATAAAAGAAAAATAAAAAAAAGACTATGGCTCTCAAATCTACTATAAATGAGTAAGAAATTGATGCAAGCACTAGTGACTCCAATAAAAGTGATAAAGAGGGGAAAAAAAAAAAGAAGCTTGTTATGCTTTCAAAGAGGATTAAAAGATTCAATGAGGAAGAAAAGAGAAAAAAGAAACTTAAGAAAAGCCTTTTCCAACTACAATAAGGAGAAGAAGAATGATGTGACTTAATATGAATATAGCAAGCAAGGGCATATCAAATTTGATTTCCTAAGTTAAAGAAAAAGAAAAAGAAGAAGAAAAAGAAGAAGAAGAACTTCAAGGACAATTAGGATGATGATTGAAATAAAAAAGAGGAAGAATTCATGGCTCAAAATAACTCTTATAATGAGTAAGTTCTTCTTTTTAATCTTGTGATAAAAATGGTTTTGATGATGAGCTCCTAGAGGCCATGGTCTTAAGATGTGATAAATACCAATCTAAAATGAAGTTCTATAGAAAACATGTTCTCAATTAGAAGATTTTAAGAGCTTAAATGGACTTATTTCTAACTTAAGAGGATTTAACAATGAACTCAATAAATCTTTAAAATAAATTTTCAAAACCTCCCCTCATGATTTTTTAAAATTAAAAGTTATTAAGTTGAGAAATTTCATCTCTAAATTTTACAAAGGAAAGGAGGCCTTTGTTATATTAATTATATCACAAAGGCTACTCATAGTGAGACATGACCTAGGTTATGATCAAATTTCTACATCCACTTCTCCTCCCCCTACTTTCATTAAAACTTTTACACCTCAAACTTCTAGCACAAAAATTTTTAAAAAGAGAACTATTCTAAGCACTAAACCTCCCATGTCTAAAGGCAAAAGAAAGGCACCTCAAAGCTCATATTTGTGAAAACATGATTTATCATGTTTCATCATTTCAATTTTTGTTTTTAAAGTAAATAGTAAAAATAAAATTTCATTTTATAATATTTAATACACTCCAAATTTTGAATTAATAAATTTTAATCACTCATTTTAAATTCTAAATGTTTAAAATTATATAAAATGCTAAAACAATATAACATATTAGCGATAGCAAATAGATCAGATCAAATAGGTTTAGGTTTAGTCATTTTAGATTGTAGGATGATTGGATCATCGTATCAATATGCAGAAGGAAATTCAGATAATTTTCAAATATTGAATCAGGTTATTCATAATTTTAATTCTAAAAATAAAAATATTATTTAATTTTTAAATAAATTTCAATATTTTAATAATTTAAATCAAGTTATTTAGATTAATACGTGAATCAAATTAGATTTTACTCGAAAAAATTTTTAAGTCATTAAATTTGGATTGAGTTTTAATCATTTTTTGAACAGGCTTAAGTCAAATAAAAAAATACTACCTCTAAAATATCAATTAGAAATAGAATCCCAGACTACCAAATGAAATGAAATGTCTAAAATGGTAATTCACTCTAGATACTACTACAGGTTTGTACCAAGTACACTGTATATCTAACACTTTTGAGCTATGGGATTAAGTCAAGATTGAAAAAGTAATAAAAATATATTATAATCAATGATTAAAATTAATTCATCTTCAAGATTAATGATTAAGATCACCAAGTATATCATATAACAGGTTAAAGGCAGCAAATGAGTCAAATCAAATCATTTTTTCAGAATATTTTATATTTAAGTGACTTGGATTTTGCATGAGTTCAAGTCACTTATCAAACTTATATGCAAAAAAGATTTCAAATCGGATTAGAACATTGATTATTCATTTTTTAAAATATATTTTAAAATATTCATTTGTATTCTTTATCATTTATGTAATATTTTACCATAATTTATTAAGGGAAAAAACTTTTTCTTTAAAAAATTATTTTTAATCTAATAAATTTTATATAAATAAAATTTCATTAAAATTTTTATTTTTATTTAAATATTTAATAAATTAAATATAATTTATTTTTTTAAGTAAATGACTATGCATAATGAAAAATGAGCAATTTAATTAAGTTCATATATAATTAAAAATAAAATATATTTTTAATTTTAAATAAATATCAAATTTTTTAATAATTTAAATCAAACCATTCAGATTGACTCACAAATTAACTCAAGATTGAATCAATTCAGATTGATTTGTGGGTCGGTTTAAGATTGAATTGGATTTTATCTAAAAATTTTGGCTCATTTGGTATTAGAGTCGAGTTTTCAAATTTAATAAAAAACTATCACTTTTATACCATATACATACAAAAATTTCTCCAAAAACAATAGTTCTCATTTAAAGAAAGTAAAAAAGTTTCTTTGAAAAAATAAAGTAAAAAAAGGTTTGGGATGCCTTAATGTCTCTAGAAAATAGAAATCTAGGGAAAGGGAAAGGAAGACACAAAGATGAATGGAAGTCGCCTCAATATATGCATTAAAAATGAAATTGGGGATTGTTCAAAAAATTGAATTGGGGTGAAGTATGATTAGGTACATGTGATTCATCTTATATTAGGGAATGGCTTTATTAGATATTCGTATCTATTTGAATCATACTCGTGTTAAATAAGCCAAAAAGAGAGATGGTTATGGCCAATAACATTGCTACCCCTGCTTTTATTGGTCAAACCATTTTACATTGAGCAAAAATTATTATTGATAAAATTTTTAAATATTAAATTATTTTAAAATCAATTTTTACACACAAAATCCATGTTAAAAAAAAATCTATAGTCACTCATAAAAGATAATCATTTCTAATTTTTATTCTAAAATTAAAATTCATAATAACAATGGTAAACATAATCTTAGTTTATCATATTATCAATTAATAGCAAAAACAAATTTAAATATGAATTGATAAAGAAAGTTATAAATTATACTTAAAAAAATTAGTGAGGAAATCATTTTAAATTTATAATTCATATATGAACTTCCCAAAACATGAAACTATATAAGCATCAACGTGATTATAAAATCATATTTAGGGTAATTGGTATATAAAGATGGTAAACACATCAGGTTTAGTAAGTTGAATTAGGTTAAGTGAGTCTGAATTGAAATAATTTTAACGTAAATAATTTCAAATCTTATCCTTTTTTTTTTTGTGACTTTAGGTCAAATCGCTTAACATTGTAGCAATTTTGGGTTAACCACCAAATCAAAGTACATTTTAAAAAACTTTAGGTAATTAGTTAGATGATTTTTAGATTTCAAATCCAATAATGTCACTTATAATTTTGACTTTTGAAATAAAAAAAAATTATTCTAATTTTCTTAAAAAATTTTAATTATTTAATTATTAATTTTAAGTAAAGTATTAAAAAGGTTATATTTGATTAGGTCAACAAATTTGGAGGCATCAAAATAAATTACTTTAAGCGGAGCGAGAAAAGAAGAAAAAGAAGAAGAAGAAGGAGAAGAAGAAGAAGAATAAAACATTCAAGATAAATAGAGATTATTCAAGCAATTTTGAAGAAAAGAAGTGAAACATTGAAAGAACATATAGAGAAAGTTTCAATGAAGTAGGTGTAGACACTAAATTTTTAGACTTTAAGATGCAAGCTTGATGTTGATTGCTTGATTTTATTTTCTTTAAAAATTGAGAAAACTAAAAGTTATTTGGATGTCATATAGCTAGGCAAACCCCTAAATAAGTCTAAATACATAAGAACCTACTAAGTAAAAAATTCATTAAAACCAAAATTTATGTAAGAAGACTCCTTAAGTTGTATGGATAGACAACTTAAGGTGTATGGACATACAACTTATGATATCTATATAGACAACTCGCCTAAGATGGCACTACATAATGATCTTCTTGTCTTTTTTCTTGTGATATTTCCATTCTTATAGGAATATTCTAAGGGATATTTTAGATATTTATCCTACAAAAAATGCCCTAGAAAAACTCTAATTTAGACTATAAATTCTCATTTTTACACCTTAAATGAAAGCTATTTTAACATACCAAAACTTTGCAAATATGGACTCCTAATCCAAAAAAAAAAAAAAAAAAAAAAAAAGGAGAAAACTCTCATCCTTGTTATACCTAAAATCCTAAGTCTAACACTTGAAATACCTAAGAATTTTTTTTAATCTTTAACAAGATAAACAAAAACATAGCCTTTTAAGGGTAAAGCCAAAATCTTGCAACATTATTCTTTTATTTTCTTTTTTATGTTTCAATAGTAAAATCTAAATACTATAATTTTTGAGCTCTCCTACAAAAGAATAATGCATATACATCTTAATTGGTCTATACATATTGCAACTTAGTTATAGAAATCACTACTATAATATTTTTTTTTTTTTTAGAAATCTGAGTCTTTATCACTTTTATTTATTGTTTTTCTTATTTCATACCTTAAAGATACTTGCTTGAGGTGTTATTCAAGCTAATAGATAAGATTGGGGAGGCCTCATGGCCAAGGACTAATCTATTCTTACTTTGAAGTTTTTATTTTTTTTTTGGACTAGACATTTGAAATGCTTGTACATATCATAAATTAGTGAATTCATACATGATAAAAGACTTGTATGGACCATAAACTGGTCTATATAAAGTTTTTGATGTCGGTTAAACTATTCACAATCCTTCCTTTTCTTTATGTTTTTATATTTATCTACTTTAAATAGTATGGATATTTTATTCTTTATTTGCACACAATATATTACATTGTGTTTGTATGTATTTTGGTAGTTTGGTATAAGTTTGAGTTTGATCTACTGCTTTATTGTTATTTTTTTATATCATTGTGGTTTGTAAAGGCCTTATAATAGTTTGTACCAACATCTTGTTTGGTTTGTATAGACACCTAATTGTTTATATAGACATCTTTATTCTATTCATAATTTTATTTTTGTATTATTTTGTTAACCTTTTTTTATTTTCTATCTTATTATTCCTATATTTAGTTAATATGTTATTTGCATGATAATCCCATGTATTGGATATCTATCCCCATCTTCACTTTGTATATACTATCTTATATTTTTATCTACTCTCTATTGGCATATATTTATGACAAATTTAAACTACGTTGGATAATGACTTGACTTAGATGGTTAGATTAGGAGGATAAATAAGAAACTAATCAATAAAAGAAATGACTAAAAGTAAACTATGATTCAATAGAAGGTCAGACTAACGTCCAAGTGACTTAGAGCACCTAAAACCTTTTCAAGTTGCACATAACTTTTAAACCTAATCTCAGACAAGGTAAAGATTGGTTGGTCCTCCAAACCTAATTGAATAATATCCATGTCTACTTGAATTCTCATTCTCAAATAAAGTTGGGTGGAACCTTCCTTTTATTAATTTAAGGGTTTTACTAATTTATTACTTTAAATCATTTGATCCTCTAATGATCAAACCTACCTACACTTCTTTAAGATATTTTGCCAAGTTAGCATCCTTATCCTTTTAATCCCCTAAAATCACTTGAAATTTTGGCTTGATTCTTAATTAAAAGAAACTATAAGTTGACCTAATGTGATCCGCTAACTCACCTAAACTATCTATTTCACAATCTAGCATGGCTTCAAAATGTATAATCAATTCCTTAGATGGGGAGTGCAAGAAAAGTGGTATTGATATTGAATAGTCCTAGTTCATGTATAATACCTCTATGTTTTTACATGTCTAATATATGTGTAATTTAAGGGGATTATTCCTACTAATGTATATTTGATGTATATGTTTAATGTTTGAGTTATGATTATTTCAATATGTCATGCAAAGGTGTTTTATGAGTGTGTATAAAAAGGGAAATCTTTAGCATTTATCATGATTTATTTCATCCATGATTTTATAAATTTCATCCTTTATTTGTACTCTAATATATAGGAAGAATAAGTATAAGCATTACAATTATGCTTCTATAAAATATATTGATGTGCTATTTTAGTAAGATAATATTTGATATCTTAATTCTTTTTTTAGTGGCACGAGTTTGTTTTGCTCATGTATTTATTTATTTAAGGTTTTCTAAATGAATCCATGAAGGAGAGCATGGTTGATGTATGCACTGTCAGTGTTTTATGTAGTAATATTTTGACAAAAAATTGAGAAAATTTGGATATTAAAGTTTCATAACTAGTTTTGAAGATGATAAGATTTTGAGAAGTTCTAATGATCTATTTAGGATTATACCTTTAGCTAGCTTTAGGATAAAAAAGAAGAAGAAGAAGTTAAAGTGTAGACAAGTTAAGTTAGTAGAGTGTTGAAGTTAGTCATGGACATAAAATCAACTTAAAAAGTATAATTATTTTTTAGACTAAAAAAGTAGAGTGTTGAATATGGTTAGAAAGATTGTTGAATTTAGTTAATAGAAAAATAAATAGTAAAAAATATAAGTTTTCTAGAGAAAGTAATTATCATTGCACAAAGATACTTATATAGAATGTGGTGGTCATATACATAAAGGACGGTCTTGCATTTGTGAAAGAAAAAGTCATAACCATGAATCTTGTGTCATCCTCGTGACTATGAAGGATAAAGTTGTTATTATTATCAGCATATATTTTGCACACCTATATACATTGTTGTGAACCTTATGATCATTCACACTGAAAATATCTTTTAAGGTGAATATCTTGGATTCTTAAAACGATAAATGACATTTGAGGTAGTTGACACTAAATGTTGGAAAGATTAAACGTAAAACATTTGGTCAATCTTGCGTATGCCTATATGCAAGGTTAACAATTTAAAATAATGAACCTAATCAATTAAGTGAATGAAGAAGCTCAAACTATATGCATACTCAATCTCTTTAGGTAAATGCCTAATTATTTGTAGGCTTAGTTTAGCTTATTCGAGGGAGGATAAGGATTAGGTTTTAGGTAAGTTTGATCTCTTCTAAATAAATTGTGACTTTATCACTTTACTAGGACTTATCCTCATACTAAAACCTTTATAAATAAAATTTAAGATTAAGTAGAAAGAATTAGCAATAAAAATTTTCAAAAGACTAAAATATGAGATTGATCATTTTCAATTTCTAACAAGAGAAGAGTAAATGATACGTTATGTCACATAGTGAAAAACTTAAGTCCAAAAGTCATTTCATGTTTATGAAGAAGTATGATATATTCAAATATGTGTAAATGAATAAATTAAAGCAATTAAGTGGTTGTTAGTTGTGATGGCTAAGCAACTAAGGTCACCAAACACATTACCTAATTGTACCTAGCTTTTGAACATGTTCTCTAGACAAGAACTCAATTATCTAGATTTTTCATGAAGGATCTAAATAAACTACTTACATGAAGGTATCTTAATAAATCTAAATCATGAATCCTTATAGTCTTGCTTAAGATCCAACCTGTACTTCCTTTAGGTTACCCATAATGTCTAATAGACCATAATATTATATTCTTAGTTGCTCATGATGGTAACCCCACTAAAGATAAAGAACGTGGTTTTGACTGTTTATTCATTTTATTTAATTTTTTAAATTATTTTTAGATATGTACTTTTGCATTGCATTTTAATTGGTTCCTTTTTAAAGCCTTAGTTGGCATCGATAATTGCATACCAAATTCCAATTGACTTAGGAAAATATTATATGGCTAATTATTACGTGTGGTTATGTACTTTATACATAAAAAGGACGCCCCTTCTACCATTTGTGGTAATATGCTCCACCATGAAGGCCATATTGAAAGAGATATTAAAGAATCCCCACTTGTGGAGTCATTTTATCTTACCAAATCACACCATATATAGGTGGCTTAAAGTTTTTATCAAGTGCCTAAATGGATGTTATGATGTTACATAACCTCTTAAGCCAATTAAATGCACACCTATAGGATCATGCATATACCTAGCCTTTAAATGGTTACCTCTTATTAATTACCCAAAAGAGATAGACATTTAGTCCCTTTAGGTGATTGTAACTGGGATAGGATTGTAACCATTTTTTATTCTTTTATTCTTTTTCTTTTGAAAGAAATAGGCTAAGAAATGCCTAATAGTTGTTAGGTCAAGTCAAAATACATGAAGATAAAAAAATTGGACTTTTGCAATATGTGTGTGAGAGTGATAAGGTTGAAAAAAGTTGTTTGCTTGTTTACACACTATATAAATCTTTCGTTCATATGTTATCCTTACGCATGACATCTAGGTGGCAAGAGGGTCAAGTTGCACAGGTTCAAGTCAGGTCAACTTAAGATTTGATTATTTTTTAGGTTGGGTAAATTTTGAATCACATTTTGTTTTCTTGGTTTGGTCAATATAAATCACTTTAGCTTGTGGGTGAATGGATTATCAAGTCAAGGTGTAAAATAGAATTTAAATCATTTTGGGTAATTTTTTATGTTTTACATTAGGTTAGATTACTCGTAAATTTTATTTTTGAATAGATTGATCCATAAGTCAAGTTAGATTTGACTAAAAAACTTTAGATAATTTCAAATGTCCTTCTAAATTAGATTGGGTTTGGATAAATTCATAAATTGTTGCCTTTAACAAGACACATACTTGATTTTATAGCCATTATAGCACCTTGAAGGAACTTTCCTATTTTAAAGAGAGAGTCAATTGGTTTAGCTAGGAATAGGTGACAACATAATTGTGAGATAGTTGGAAGCATTATATTAAGACCATTTCAAGCCAAGAAAATCAATAAAAGAAATTAGAGGATACCATCTTTAGGATTTTAAATACCAAATTGAAAACCTTTTATAACTTATAGAAAAGAATAAAGTTGTGGAGATCCTTATGCAAGTGATATTGCTAATAGAAGGTCTAGCCCATAAGCTTAAACTTTGAGGAGATAAACTATTTTAGAGATAAATTTAAAATGTTCAAGCTTACTTAAGAAAAGGAAGATAATGAAGATAAGTTGAGAAATTTCATATCATGGTGAAGCAAAAGGGTTTTCATAACATTTATATGATTTATATGAATTCACCATTAAAGTGAATGGTTGAGGTAGCAAATATGTTATGTCAGATGAATTTTAGTTTGAATCTTTTATGGCTTCTATCTTTATCAAGTTTAGTATGTGTTGAATAGGTTTGATTTGAATAACTTTGTTGGACTAGGTTGTTCAAACCTAAGTTAAGACTCTTTTTTGATCCTAACAATATAGGTTGAAAAGTTCTAATATCAATCTTAAATGTTGATCTTGCAAATATTAAGTTAGAATCTCATTGAAAGTTAGATAGAAATGATTATAAGCAAACAAAAAACTCAAAGTATGAAAAGCTACCTAAAGTCTCAACAATGAATTTTGGTAGACACTATGAATTTTAGAAAGTACTATTGAGATTTAAAAGTTACAACTGCAAATTTTGGTAGATATCATAACCAATACAAAAATAAAAAAGCTAAAACTCCAGTTTGATTCATGATTGGTATAGTGGTTTGGCAGTGACTGCAACCTTTAATAGAGACCATGAATTTTAGTAACAACTATTACTTTTGAGATTCGTTAGAAAGATCCAATAGCTAGTTTTTTAAAAGGCCAATGTTAAACTGCCACGTGTCACTAGCCGTTAGACAATTTAAAATAGAGACTGTGAATTTCTTATCTTGACCAGAAATGCATTTCCTGATAGTGAATTTTTTTCTTGATCATGAATTTTATCTAACAAACACTAAATGCAGGATTTGCCTAGCATACTTAGGAGATTTTGATAGTTTTATTTGTAATGTCTCTTGGTAATATTAACCTATAAATAAACCACCAAATGGACTTGAATGCAAGAGAATAACCATTAATTATGCCAAAGCTCTTGTAAAGTTAACTTTAACTCTTTATTTCATTGTACATAGTTTGGTGTGAGCTTTAAATACCTTGGGTTTGGGTTTAAGAGTGAGACTTTGTATAAAAAACTATCATTTGGGTTTTAGAGTGAGCCTTAAAAAACTATTGTATAGATTTGGGTGTTAGCTTTGGTAAAACACTTACGTAAGGTTTGAGTGTGAGCCTCGTGAAAACACTTGTAAGGTTTGGTGTGTGGCTAAAATACTAAGTTAAATGTGAGCTTACAAAACACTAGTGATTTAGTAAAACACGTAATTGATAAATTGGGAAATGGATGTAGGGTTGGTTAATACCCAAACCATTATAAATCTCTTGTCTCTATTCTTCTTATACTCTTCCTCTAATCTTTTAATTATGTGTGTTTCCTCTAAAATTCAAATTTTCTACCAATTCAATCCCTTTCTTGGTGCCCAAGGGCCAACAATTGGTATCAAAACTAAGTTTCAATTAAAGCCTTAATTGTGTGAGAAAAGATCAATGACATAAAAAGGAATCTATTTTCACCTTAATCCCCACTTTGATGGCAATGATTGTACTCTTTAGAAGCATAAAATAGTGATTTATCTTGATAGCAATCTCATCAACTTATGGGATTATATACTTCAAGAGTGGAAGCTTCCAATAAATATGGTTAAAGGAGTAGTGATGGAAATTGTAAAAGAAGAATGGAGTGAAGTACATAGGAAGGCAAATGGGAAGAACAATAGGGTAATGGCTATTCTCCTAAACTTTATGTCAAGAAAAGAAATTAGTAGAGTCCAACATTGTTAAACTACACATGTCATATGTAAAGCATTAGAAAACTATCATGAGGGCACAACTCTTATGAAATCAAGTAGGTTGGAGATATATGTGATGAAGTGGGAGGTTTTTATCATAAAAGACAATGAAAGTATCACCTACATGACAAATAGACTCCTCTCTACTATCATAAACATGAAGAAGTTTGAAAGAATTCTTACTAACTATGAGGTAAATACTAAAATCCTTAAATCTCTTCCATTTAATAAATTTTGTGCAAGAGTACGTAGCATTCAAGAGTTCAATCTAGAAATTGGGAAGGTACCAACCGATGTTCTCATTGGCAATTTCTCACTCATGAGATGACTCTCAAGAAGGATGAAGAGATGAAGAAGCTAAGAAGATAAAGAAAAAAAAAAAAAAAACAAAGAAGAGAAGCAAGCTCTCACCTTCAAAGCTCAAGAAAATGATTAAAGCTTAAGTGACTCACATGAAAATGACAAAGAAAAAGAAAAGCTTGTCAAGATATTAAGAAGGGCCAAAAAGTTGATGAAAAGGAGAAGAGAAAAAAGAATCCAAAGAAAGTCATCTTTCTATTACCACAAGGAAAAGAATAAGATCTTTAAGGCTGCTTAGGATGATGATTTAAGTGATGAAGAAGAAGATGAAGAAATTGCAAACCTTTGCTTCATTGCTCAAGAGGACTCCTCCAACGAGGTAAGTACTTCTCCATATTCTTATGATGAGTATAATGCATTTGATGAAGTGGATGATGAACTTTTGAAACTCTAACCTTGTGAAGTGATAAATACAAATCTCAAATGAAAACTTACAAAAAAAAGTGTTTAAAACTTAAGGATGAATTTAAATTCTTAAATAATCTTATAAGTGACTTGAGGACTTCTAATGAAAAACTCAAAAAATCTTTAGAAAATCTTTCTAAATCTTCATCCTTATTTGATTCTTTAAGAAAAAACAATGATTCTTTAAAAGGTGAATTCATTGAACTTAGAAATTTCATCTCTAAATTTCATAAAGGAAAAGAAGTTTTGGTTACACTTGTTGTATTTTAAAGACCACCCTTAGTGAGACATGATTTAGGCTTCAATGGTGCCTCTTCATCTACATCCTCTCCTATAACATTCATTAAAGTAACAATACCTCAAACTTCTAGTATTGAGGTCATTAGGAAGAAAAATGCTCCAAGCATTAAGCCATCTAACCCTATGGGCGAAGGAAAGACTCCCCAAGGCTTAAGAGCTAAGCCTAAAAGAGCCAACCATGTATACATGTATACAAAGAGGCATGCTTGAACATACACATGCATAAAAATCTATCTTCTACTCCTCATTCATGCACTTGCATACATTCACAAAATCAAAATATGAGAAGGTCTCTTACTCACAGCAAGGTTGCTCATAGGAGAAAGACTTACAAGTTTAAACTCTAGTGCCATTATTGCATGAGATATGGGCACATCAATGTCTTTTTCCACATTGGAAAAGCACATCTCAAATTAGATGACCTTTCTAAGACTAACCCACTAGGAATGAAGTATATTTGGCTACTAAAGCAAAGTGTTTAATATTGTAGGATGGAGGCTCCTTCACTAAATTCTCATCATGGAAAATCTAAAGGTGTAGAGATTGCTAATGAAGAAGGGATAAAGTTTCAAATGTTTATTTCATGTCAAGTATTTGACATTAAACTTATAATGTATCTCTTACCTTCTATGTTTTTAACTTGATATACTTATGCTTTTGTCTAGAGGGAGCTGTTATGCATTTTATTACTTGATATATATGTGTTGACATGTTTGATTTGATGTGACTGATTGTGTGATGAGTTGAATCAATTCATTTTGGCATTTAAGGTTTTCTCTATTTCAAATGTATAAATCCATCATTAAAATATCATATATTCTATGTTAGGGTCATATATGAAAATTATTAAGTTCCTGGCCCTAGTTTTTGTGATCAAGCATCTTTAAATGTTTGAATTATTTTGCATTTATGGTTTTTATGAAATTTCCATGCAGTTTATATTTCATCTATTTATCTTTTTATGTGACAAATTGTGATCAATTGTGCAAATTGCTTATGTTTGCTATTATTATTTAAGTTTGTGCAATTGATAAGTTTGTAGACATTCCCTTTCATATTTCCCATTCTCTCTCTTATTCCCTCCTATGTCCTCTCTTTTTTATCTTGACAAATGGGAGAGATAATTGACAAAATATACAAAGGGGGAACATATAAAAGGGGAGAGAAATTGAACTATATTTGCAATAAACTAAGACAATGATCTTATTAGAATAACTAAAGGAGAGTATGCATTGAGGGAGCAATGTCATACTTATGATTTGAATCACTTCACAACCATTCACTTTAGTGCCTACATAATTGATTCTTCATTCATTGTATATTCAATCTATACTATCAAAATAAAACAGGGGGAGATTGTTAGACTAGGTTGTTCAAACCTAAGTCAAGACTCTCTTTCGATCTTGGCAATATAAATTGAAAGGTTCTAATATCAATCTTAAATGTTGATTTTGCAAATACTAAGTTAGAATTTCATTGGGAGTTGAATAGAAATGATTAGAGGCAAAAAAAACTCAAAATATGAAAATTTACCTCAAAAAGTATCAATCGTGAATTTTTGTAGAGATTGTGAATTTTGAAAAGTATGGTTGAGATTCAAAAGATACGACCGTGAATTTAGGCAGAAACTGCAACTAGTAGAAAGATAGGAAAGCCAAAACTCCAGTTTGATTCATGGTAGCTGTAACGATTTGGTAATGACTGCAATCTTTAGTAAAGACCACGAGTTTTAGTGGAAACCACTACTTTCAAGATTAATTAGAAAGATCAAATGGTTAGTTTTTGAAAGCACTAAAGTCAAGCTGCCACGTGTGACTAGCCGTTAGACACAGTCTGAAATAGAGACTGCTAATTTCTTATCCTGGCCGAGAATTTTTATCTCAACCATGAATTTTATCTGACAAGCATTAAATACAAAATTTGCCTAGCATACTTTGGAGATTTTAGCATAGTTTTATTTGCAATATCTCTTTGGTGATTGTAGACTATAAATACACTGCCAAATGGACTTGAATACAAGATAACAACCATTGATTGTGCCAAAACTCTTGCAAAGTTAACTTTAACTCTTTATTTCTTTGTACATAGTTTGGTGTGAGCTTTAAACACCTTGGGTTTGGGTTTAAGAGTGAGCATTTGTATAGAAAAATTTTGTTTAGGTTTTAGAGTGAGCCTCAGAAAACTCTTATACAGGTTTGAGTGTTAGCGTTGGTAAAACACTTATGTAAGGTTTCAGTATGAGCCTTGCAAAAACACTGTAAGGTTTTGTATGAGGCTAAACACTAAGTTGAGTATGAGCTTGTAAAACACTAGTGATTTAGTTAAACACACAATTGGTGAATTGAGAGTGGATGTAGGGGTTGGTTAATAACCACTGTAAATCTTGTCTTTATTTTTCGTATACTCTTTCTCTATTGTTTTAATTGTGTGTGCTTCCTCCAAAATTCAAATTTTCCATCAATTTGACCTCCCTTCTTTGTACACAAGGACCAATATATTTCATATACAGGTGAATTAGTTCATAAAGAAATTCATATCCTTTTTGAATTTATGAGCACTTTTAATTTTGACTTTAAATAAAAAGTATTATTTTAATTTTAAATAAAATTTAAATATTTTTAACAATTCAAGGCATGATGACCTAAAATACTTAAGATTTTATGCAAATTATAATTTTAGCCATAATTTTTGAACGTCATATTGCATATTCTCAAATTTAAGTTTCAATTTTAGATATTTGATCAAAATTGGCCAAATTTGACATAAAAATACTTTGTGATGATATGATAAGAAAAACAATTATTTATACTGATATGAAGGGAGAAAAGTGAAATAAAATATTTTTATTCCTTATTAGCATAAAATATAGTTTTTATGTCAAATTTGACCAATTTTAGTTATTTGGCTAAATTGCAACTTAAATTTTTGAAAATATGACATAATTATAAGATTTAAAGTGATGGATAAAATTATAAATTGATGTAAAATTTTAAAATTTTAAGGTCATTAAGCCATATTTTAAATCATATCAAATTCGAATTAGGTTAATGTTATATCAATTTAGGTTGAACCACTAATTAAGTTTGACTTCAGATTATTTTTTATTGTCTTTCTAATTGGGTCAATTTCAAGTTTTTTTTTTTTTAAAATTCAAATTGAATAAAAAAAAGTGCCACATCTAGTGAATGGAAAACTACATTCTAAATTCTGAAGGCCTATTTTGTTTAGTAGTAATGGTTAACGGGTAGTAGTTAGCGATCAACTATTAGTGATCAATAAATATAAAATGTTTGATAATTTAACCATTGAATCTATAACTATATTATAAAATGATGAAAAAATTAAATATTTTAGTATTTTAATTAATTTTAAATGCAATACAATTGTGTATAATGGCAAATAATGATAACTAAAAAGTTAATACTAGAAAAAAGATCCAAATACTAATTTTTATATTTCAAACACCGAAAAAACTAGCTTTCAGTATTCCATTATATTTTCTACACAATAAATGCTAGTTTTTAAATTTAAATGTTGAACATTGACATTTACCAAACATTCTTTTTCAGTATTTCAATATTAAATTGTTAAACACTAATGAACAAATGCCAAACCAAACAAGCACTAAATTTCCAAGGGTTACTTTTGCATGTTTGTTTGTTTACTTTTAGTTCCTATTTCAATTTTAGTTTATGAATTCCTAGTTTATTCTAACAATGATAAAAAGATATTATTCTAATTTTAATTTGGATCTAATAATTTTGGCGCTTGCAATAAATATTTATACTTTTTTATGCTTAGATTTAGGAAGTAAGAAAAGTCTAGTTTGATGTTTGAAACTTATATTTTTTTTATTGATAAGCAATAAATTAAACTATTAAAGAGATAAGGGTAAAATCTACTGTAATGAAATGTCCTTAACATTGAGATAAGAAATTAACATTTTGAGCTATTGTGAGAGCCATGAGTTTTCAAGTTTATAGAACCAAATGAGTAAAATCTTGCTTATAATTTCTAAATTTTTATCAGCCAACGAATGGCCAATAAGACTTGGGTAACATTTTCGTGCAATGCTGAGAAGGGCATGTGTAAGGATAATTAAAAGATCTTACAAATGAGCTTATCAATAGGTAAAGCGCAAAAGAAATATAAGGACATCATCAAGGGAGTTTCAAGGGGTAATCCTTTGGTTAGAATAAAATTTTAAGAAAGGAAGGTTATCATCTAAATAAGTCTTTCAAAGGTCAAATTCGTCTTCACTCCATCAAAGATTCGATTTTAAAAATTAGGTATGATCCGTAGAAAGTGTTAGGCATTACAATTCGCTTGAATTTAGGAATTTAACTTAAGTTAAATTCTTGGTTCATTTTACCTTTTTGTCCTTATTAGCCAATTTACCATTTTAACAACTTTAAAAATAATCTAACACATCCATTTGTACAATATATCCATGCCAAATAACATACAACAAAAATGGGGATATGGGGCATATAAAAATTATATAGGGCAATTAATGCATAGGGATTATAGAATATATGTAATAATTAAGGTCCTCAAATTGTAAGAATAGCTAATAGTTAGTCTCATAACTTCATAAAATAAAGGCATTTAAGTCTTAAACACCATACATAAGGATTGTGGTTTACCTTTTTGTGTTTGCCTTATAAACCACCTATCAACATTTAAAGGATATACATACCTTTGTATGGATTAAAAAGTGTGAGATGTACAAATATATGCTACTCATGGATACATATTCAACGACATTGTAAATAAGCATGATAAGAATGCATAAGATAGAGAAGATATTCACCTTAAGCTAATGAATAACTAATCATGAAGATGGAAGGTCGAGATTCATAGGTTATTAGAGCCTCTTCAATCACCCCTTATGTTACTGTAAACAAAAAAAAGACAAATATAAAGGAAGCATAAAAGAGAGCTAAAGAGATTGAATGTATAAACTATTAGGCCCATTAAGATAGTCACTGAATGACCTTTAATGTCTTATGTACAAATTAAATGCAATAATAAAAATAGTGCAAAGAAGGAGTCTAATGTTTGATTTTTCGTTTAAAGGTACCTTTTAATGGAATTCAATCCAAAGACAATAAAGAAAACAAGGTGAAAGCCAAGGGAATTTGCTTGGTTTGCTTGGGTCACTTTATATAAGCTTTGATTTCTAAGGTTTTATTATAGGTTTTGGGGTTTTGAGCTCTCATTTTAGCGAGTTTCACTAGAATAGATGGGCCTCTCTTTTCTCATCACTTTTTTAAGAGATTAGATTAAACAATACTTTAGAAGCTAGGGTTTAAGTTGATTGTACAACCTACTAGTTATATGTATATCTAACTATTTGAATAGTGTTTGGTTCTAAAGGGTTCTACCTCCTTGGATTCATTTAGGATTGTTTATACAACCATCTGATTTGGTTGTACAATCATCTCATTCTTATTAAGTGGATTTGGTTTAAGATTTCACCAAATAAAATTTCATTTTGGCATTATTATCCTCATTCCTTCGAGATGAAATAATAAGGATTCTCATAACAAAACTCATATTCCCATAAGCTTAAAATCTAGAGCTTACAACCATCAAACAAAGTGAATCACAATAAAAAAAAAAAACTAAAAATTATTGATGCCAAGATATCTCTTTCTAAAATAAAGGTGACAATTTTGGACTTGACTAAAAATTTTGCGATGACTAGTCCAAAAAGCTAATCCAAACTCAACTTAAACCATAAAGAAATCTAAAATAACTAATATAAAATGACTTCAAAATTTTCAGGTTGAATCTGACCCAGTTGTAACCTAACTTATGGGTCAATCGAATTGATCTGACTTTAATTTTACCAATAGGTCGACTCGATAATATTATTTCAATTATTTAGATATTTGTAATTTTTTTAATAATTAAAATAATATTTTATTTTAAAATTAAAATTATGAATGGCCTAATCCAATCTATATCAAAAATTCAAAAATGTCTTGAATAATGACTTGATCAAATATACATATTATTTGAAGTGATCCGACTCGAAAATGACTAGATCCAAACTTGTCTACCTTAATCCATTTTCACTTCTATTCTAAAATCAACATTTAATCTTATTTTCTTCTTTAGATATTCATTGGTAATAGCCCTTGTTGTCCCTAGGCACCAAGAAGGGGGGTTGAATTGGTGGATAAAAATTTCAAAAACAAGGATAAAGGGGAGAAGAAAGAATAATGGAGACACAACCAATTTATAGTGGTTCGGGTAAAATTGACCCCACGTCCACTGCCCAATCACTCAATTGGGTATTTCACTATCTCAATGGTGTTTTCAAACTCACACCCAACTTATACAACTTGTGTTTTGATGGCTAACACACAACCTTACAACAATGTGTTTTCTAGGCTAACACAAAACCTCACTCAAGTGTTTCACTAGGCTCACACTTAAACCTTTCTAG
>CATIWR010284671.1:0-11931 GCA_949677035.1 Omphalea diandra
TTCAATCCTCTCCTAGAGAGTCTCATTTGAATGCAGTGAAGAGAATTTTCAAATATTTGTATGGTACTATTCACTTAAGACTATGGTATCCTAGAAGCACATCATTTAGTCTTGTAGGGTATTCGGATGCAGATTATGCAAAAAGTCTCTTAGATAGAAAAAACACTTTCGAGACTTGCCAATTGATAAGTGAATGCTTTGTTTTATGGTTTAGTAAAAGGCAAGTATCGGTTGCCTTATCCACCGCATAAGCTGAGTATGTGGCGGCGAGTTATTGTTGCACCCAAGTTCTTTGGATGAAATAACAATTGAAGGATTTTGGCAAAGTAGTTGTTCACATTCCTATTAAATGTGATAACACAAATGCTATTAATTTCTTTAAGAATCCCATCCAACATGCTAGGAGCAAGCACATAGACATTAGACATCATTTTCTTATAAATCATGTGCAAAAGGGTGATGGTGTGTTAGAATTCATTAACACAAATCATTAACTTGCATATATTTTCACTAAACCTCTAAATGAAGAAAGGATGAACTTCATTAAGAGAGAATTGGGAATGATTGATGGAAGCTCCCTAAAGTGAAAATTTTGATCTCATAATTGATTGTTATATGTGT
Organism: Omphalea diandra; assembly: GCA_949677035.1. Classification (NCBI taxonomy): domain Eukaryota; kingdom Viridiplantae; phylum Streptophyta; class Magnoliopsida; order Malpighiales; family Euphorbiaceae; genus Omphalea; species Omphalea diandra. Next base: position 622 of record CATIWR010284671.1, read on the forward strand.
TATGCATGAGTAATGATTGTATGAACATATTTATTATTTATTTCTAGTGGATCACTTGTTTTCAAAATTTTTCATTCTTATCCTCGCTGACTCATAATTCGCGATTGCTATTCATTATTCATGGTCGTGAATTACAAGTCAATTTTCATCCGGCTATCAAATATCAATTCGCAGTCGCTAAATTTTTGCTTCACTGTGAATTTTGGTAAGTTTTTCAAAAATATGACCATTGACGCACCTTTTCCTGGGGAAAATTTGTCCGTTACTCATATTTTCCAAAATTTACGGTTGTGACTCATAAATTTGCTGACGCAAATTAGAGTAACTGCTTAGGCAATTAAGTGATTTGATTGCCAACCATTTCCTCTCTTCATTTAATTAATTTATAACTGTTTATGACCATTTTCACACCCATTCAAGCCTATAAATACCTCATTTAATAGTGTTTTCATCACTTCACTGCCAAACACTCTTTCTCTCTCAAAAAAATCTCTTAACCTCTCTTCCTCTGTTGCTATGGCTCCTAAGAAATTCTTCAAGGTTGACAAGGGTAAGGCAGTGGCTCAACCCTCTACACCTCCTATCCTTCACCTCATGAAAGGAATCACTAAGGAGGAAAAAGAAAGATTCAAGGTGAACTCCTCCAAAGTGATTATCCCAAACAAGATTCTATTAACATTCATGCTGGAAACTTTGGGCATTAATGTGGAGATTATAGCCTTTCTCTCAAACTTAAGATGAAACGAGTTCATCTTCCGAGATCAACCCAGATATGAAGAATTCGTATGAGAGTTTATGTGCACCTTGCAATTAAGCCGAAAATTCTATTCAATAGCCGACCAATGCGGGTTAGTGTTCCAAGGCTTTGGTGACCCTTTCTTTATTACCTTTGAATAATTATCCTCTCATTTCAACTTGCAAGTCGGAGAATACATTCCTTTCATCATCTCCGCACTTGACGTTATCTACTTCAAATTTTGGTCAAAGATTTATATAAAAACTAAACATGACCCTCGCTTTTCACTATCCAAACACATTAAAACCCTACCCCTGTGAATCCTTCATCGTATCACCACCTTCTCCATCAACGCAATAGGTGATGGTAATGAAAAGGTTTCTCAAAAAGACTTGGCATTCTTGTTTTGCCTTGTCAAAAACTAACCCATCCAAATTGGTCGTTACTTTATGGATCAATTGATCCACATGAGTATGAAACCCAAAAGCCAATTTCTCTTGTCCTCCCACATAACATCCATCTACCGTTTTGTTGGAGGACTTGATAAGGAGAAAGAGAAATTCCTTACCAAAAAACTATTTCCCTGCTAAAACTTCCTAGACCTAACCTATCTCATAAATGCCAAGGCAATCCATCTAGACACATAGATCTATACCCTTGGTATAGTATGAGCAAATAAGATGGAGTCCTCCCAAGCTTCTAAGAGAAAGAAACTTCAAATTGAAGAAGGCACCATAAAAGTCCCCCCGTCTCAACCAAAAGCCAAGATAAAGTTATCTCTTGCCACCATTGATCGCAAGTTGGACAAGCTAATGAGGATGATGAAGAGAAGATTCCTCTTCATTTCACATATTCACAGCGATATGATGGATCTCCAAGAGAAACTAAGAGTTCCTCTTTGCCATCTTTTGGACTTCACTGAATTTGAAGATACGCAAGATGAATATGGCAATGATGATGACGTTGAGGATGGGGATAAAGCTGAGGGAGCAACACAAGCACCAGAGACACCATCTTCTAGAGATGATTCTCCACTACTCTAGATTAAGGATCTTTTGTATTTGTTTTTCATTTTCCTTATGTTTTTAACAAATATTGTGATCCCACAGTTATGAATACATATAAAACTTATTTCTTTGCAAGCATTGTTATCTTATGTGATTAATGTTTCTTGTTAACATTGCATTATGTTTGCTTCTTATAAATATACTTATGCATGAATCTCCTATGTACCCTATTTTTGATATTGTCAAAGGGGCAGAGATTGTGAAAATAATAGCTTGAAAAACTTTAGCATAAGTTGAGGGGGAGCAATATACTTATTGTTCTTATCAAACTAAAATTCACCTTTGATTGAATGAATGATATACTTCGTAAATTTTGTCATAAGCATTCATTGAATCATATTACAATCTAACTTCACTTCCCTGCATCTTTTTCACTTTAGGATCAATCTAAGTTGTCAAAATCAAAAAGGGGGAGATTGTTGGACTAAGGTGGTTAACCCTAAGTCTTGGACCTATTTGGATATTGACAAAGGAAACTGATCAATTCTAATGTTTCATATTGAGTGTTGTTTTGCAGTTTTTAGTTAATCATTACATTAGAAGTTGGTTGAAGTTAAAAAATCTCTAAAGTAAGCAAGTGTTCTCTAATTCACGACTGCAACTTGATAAATTGGGACCATAAACTAGACCAAGAGAGGTTGATAAAATAGATAGTCGTATTCGCATGCCACTTCTCTGCCGTGACCAATTCAAAAAAAGGAAAGTTAGAGTCACAGACAAATTCACGGTTTAAGGCTTACCACAATCGTGACTGTGAATTTCAAAGTAACTCAATATGCAATCAAGCCCACTACCACAGCTTGACAAATGTCCCAGGTAACCATTGGAAGTCAAAAATCATGATAAGAACTTGTTGGTAGCGATTGCGAACCCAAAAGAAGAAGATGAACACTTTTGGCAGAGGAATTCGCGTCCTGCAGAAGAGAAATCGTGACCGCTACTTTTGAGAGTAGGTGAAAGGCAACAACTATATTTTCTTAGTGAACTAATAAGAAGTTGCCACATGGACTAGCCGTTAGACACAAACAAAGTTTTCCTTATGGAATTTGGATTTCGCGACCGCTAACAAGTAGTAGCGATTGCGAATTAAGATTGTCAAGCATTCAATTTGAAAATCTGTGTAGCACACTTTGATTATTTTGTACCAATTTTATTGCAACATCTTTTTGGTGGGTATAGGCTATAAATACTTTGCCAAATAGATGTAAATGCAAGAGAATTGATAACTTTGTACCCAAACTCTTGCAATTTTGCTACTCACTCTTTTCTATTTTTTAAGTCATTGTTAGGTATGAGCATAAACACCAATTGTAATAGGTTATTGTGTGAGCCTGTTAAAACACAAGAGAGGTTGTTGTGTGAGCCTATTAAAACATAAGTGTAAAGGTTATTGTGTAAGCCTCAAAACACAAATGTATAGGTTGTTGTGTGAGCCTTCAAAACACAAGAGCAAAAGTTTGGTGTAAGCTTGAAAACACCTTTAAAAGATAGTAAAACACCCAATTTCTAAGAATTGGGGAGTGGACATATGGTTGTTTATACCAAACCACTATAAATTGTGTGTTTCCTTCCTACTCATTTCTTTTCTCTCTTCTCTCTTTCTAATTTTAATTTTTATACGCCAATTCAATTCCCTCTTTCTTAGTGCCTAGGGCCAACACTAAACATACAAAAAAATGGGGTATTGATTACTACTTTTTATGTGAGACCAATGTTGCATGATCAAATTAAAGAAGCATAGGGCAAGGATCTAAAGTTATATATAATGATTGAAATGGTAAGACATTAGAGACATGGTGATTTTGATATTCAAAATGATGCCTTGATGTTGGGTTTTCATATTTGTGTGCATAATGTTGATAACTTGTAAAGAGAAATCCTATAAGAAGTACACAATGCTTCATATGTCATGCATCTAGGAATGATGAAAATGTGTAATACCCTACAATCTCATTTTTTGTAGCCTAAAATGACAAAAGATGTAGCAACATATGTTTCAACGTATTTGACTTGTCAACAGATTAAAACAAAACATCAAGCAACAACTAGAAATTGAAACCATTGACTATTCCAATATGGAAATGGGAAAGAATAAACATGGACTTTATATATGAGTTATCAGGAACTTTGAAGAATAATGATATTATATGGGTGATCATTGATAGACTAACTAAGTCATCTCACTTTCTATCTATTCGATGGGGTAGTTCATTTAAGCACTTAGCTAAGAAATATGTGGATGAAATTATTAGATTACCTGGTGTTCCAGTGTCTATTGTGTCAGACAGAGATCTATGGTTTACATATCGATTTTAGTTTAGTTTGTAACAGGCTTTAGGTGCGAAGTTGAATTTCAATATTGCTTTCCATCCTCATACAAATAGGCAATCAGAAAGGACAATTCAAGCACTTGGAGACATGCTTCAAGCTTGTGTGATAGAGTAAAGGTGCATGGGATAAATATGTTGCCTTGATTAAATTAGCTTATAATGATCATTATCATAGTAGTATACAAATGACACTATATAAAGCACTCCATGGAAGAAAATGTTGAAGTCCTATCTATTGGGATGAAGAAGGGATGTGTGTTTTAAAAGGGTCGTAACTAATGTAAGACACTACGGATAAGGTGAATGTAATCAATAGTAAACTTAAAGTAGCCCAAGATAAATGAAAGAGCTCTATAGAGTGAAACATAAGAGAAATGGAATATGAGGTGTGAGACAAAGTGTTCCTTCATGTTTCACCATAGAAAGGAATAATTTGATTTGCCAAGAAGGGAAAATCGAGTCTTCGATACATATGTGAGATCTTAGAAAGAATCAATCAATTGGCTTACAGGCTAGTATTGCCACCAAAGATGGCTTAGATTCATGATGTATTATAGGTGAGTATGCTCATAAAGTATCGGTCTGATCCTACACATCTACTTAGGAATCCAACAATAACAATTACAGATGATGTAAGTTACATTGAAGAACCAGTGAAAATCATTAAACAATTGTAAAATCAAGAAATCCATTTAGCTAAGGTGTTATAGAGAAACCACTCACAAGAAAAGGCTACATGGGAAACCAAAGATAAGATTAAATGATAATACCAACATTTGTTTACAGGTATTGAATTTTGATGATGAAATTCTTCATAAGAGGGGAAGGAATGTAACTTCCCTATCCACATTCATTGGCATTCTCACATGAACCTATTCATTGCATAGATGATTTGCAATCTCACATGAACATAAACATTGGATAAATTATCATTTAGATATGTTAATTGGATAAGCACGACGATGACACTTGCACCATTGCATTTGGGACACTTGAACATATATGTAATATTGGTATAGTTGCATAACAAATTATCTTATGTTGTGTGCATGTTATAGCATCATAAATAATGGTGTATTATAGCTTATTTAAAAGTATAAGGAGCATATAGGGACTAGGAGATGGATAGAGGTAATAAAGGAGTGAAAAAAAGGGACTAAAAGAGGAAAAGTGAACTTCTAACCAATGGAAATGAGATACCATGATTTTGTCTTATTATAATAGGTTTACAAGTTCCATTTTTCATTATTTAAGAATAGAATATAGAGGATAAATGTGAGGGGTAGAAGAAGAAAGAGAGGGCTATGGAAGAAAGAAAGAAATAAAGAAGAAGAATAAGAAAAAGAAGAAGAAGGAGAGGGACAATAGTCAGTTGCCTAGGAAGGATTCCTAAGCTTTTATGGTTCTAGGAAAATAGGTAAGTTAATTTATCTTCTTTCCACATCAAATTACTCAATCATGAAATGTTAATCATGCATGGTTACTAAGAATTATGGAGCAATTTAAGGTTGAGCTCTTGTATGTAAGTTGAAGCTTAAAAGAAATAAGATCTTATTGTGTTAGTTTTGCTGTTATAAAAGATTTTGTACCCACAATTTCATAATACTAAAAGGGAAGATTTTGTACCCTACAATTTTAGAACACTAGAAGGGAAAGTATAAAATATGAAAGTTATAGCTTTATTCCCCATCTAAATACACGTGAAACATTTTTGCTTAATTTGGTGTGTTTGAGGAGATATGGCTCCTTCATTAGTGTTGGTTCACAACTAACTGAAATCTCCTCAGTCTTTCTGTTTTTATATATTTTGATGACCTTATGTTCTGATTTAGACAAAGTACAAAAAATGAAATTTGTAGGGTTATATACCCTCTAAACACGTGTAAAGAAATCTTGCTTGATTTGTTATGTGGAAAGATATATGGCTCATTGATTGTGACTAATCTTGAACCTAATAAAACCTCATTTGTTTTTTAATTCTATTTTCCAATAATTTGATGGCCATAGATTCAGAATTTGATGATGTGCCAAACTTGAAAGTTAAATATTTATGTCTTAGCTACATGCATGTGAAATAATTTTTTCCAAATCTAACATGGTTGGTGAGATATTTTACCTTTATCATGACTGATGGTCAACATGTTGAAAACCTACTCACCCTAAGATTCATAATTTATGTTGGTGACTTTATAGATTGAATTAGACAATGAGTAAAACATGAAAAATGCTACATTATATGTTTTGTAACTTATGGTAAATTATCTTTGCAATAGGATTTGTACAATTTTGTATATGCCTAAGAATGTAAGACCTACTCAAACTTAGACTAAGATGACATTGAAATATGGTGAAATTCAAAAATTCACCACATTTTCTGTCTTATATCAACCTAAAATTTGACTATATTATACCATTATGTGTCTAGTTTATTTAAAAAAATTAATTAAGTTATTTGGATAAGTATATTTATAGTTATTATTGTCAAAGTATGCCAAGGTCAAGCTGCCATTAAAGGAAAATATGTATAAACACTAAGTTCACTTGCATGAATCATGGCATAGTTGCATACAAAGCATTCATAATCATTTTGACATACCGTAAAGTTTGGTCACATAAAAAAGTGAGTGAAAACCATAATTTGATTCTAATGTGTATGTGTGATAATTTTATGATATGATTATGTTTTATAGCATGTGTATGTGATTGAATTGTTACATTTTACATGTGAATACAAGTTAAGAGAGAATTATATGCTCTTAATAATTACTTGGTATACCATTATGATGAACACTTGCATATGGAACTAAAAGGATGTTGTGACTAGCTTGTCAAACACTTACAAATCACTTGGAAAAGGGACCAATATGTCTTATTGTCACATGTTATTCATCAAATGATTCACTTGTTGCTAGTTAGCAAAATCAAATGTTACTTAAATCACATGAATTCCCAGGAATAACATTTAGCTTGCAAGGTCATGACAAGAATCAATCTATTGCATTTGCACTTGCATAGTAAATTATTATACTTATAATGTATTCTGATGATATTTGATTATTGGTTATGCCATAAGAATTTGATTATTGTTTTTTATTCATTAAGTCACAACTCACCAAATCGCAATTATATTTGTTAAATACTAAAGTATAGGGTTTGGATACTTTGGTGCATAGAGACACATGGACCACAAGTCATCAGCTAATTTTCAACTCTTTCTCTCCTTATGTCATGTACATATATCTATACAGGAACCTATTTATGGTCACTACCCTTGAACATTAGTTAGCATATATGTACATTAAATACATATTGGATTATGTATGTATGATGAATAAACCTTTATGCATATGTATTTTTAGACATGAATGCCATGATTTTATAAATGAAAATGGTCATTACATGTTATTTAAGATTTTCTATATGAAAGAGTCTATTCACATTTTTCTTTAGAAAATAGAAAATATATAGAGAAAAACACTAGTGCTAGCACACCCATATTTTAGAGCTAGCCTATTCATATGGATACCTGGAGAGGGCGATCATCCTTTGGTGAAGCATTGATCTGACTTCAAGCTTGAGGTAGGGTGTTATTGGTGCAAATCCATTCTTAGCCTTTTAGTAGATCAATCATTTTTCCCATGAATTGGGAAGATTCACATAATTTCCTTTCAATTTAGTTGAATCGTATAGACCCTTGGTGGGATTCTTTATAAAAAAGTTTTTTTTTTTGCTACATTTATTCTTTAAATCCTTTCAACCGTGATAGGCACTGCAAATCAAACAATAACTTTTATTCCTAAATTTTCTTAATATAGTAGTCACGACCCTCAAGTCTCGGTTATAACTTAGTAGATAATTTTGACACTTTGGGCATTTTGCATCCAATCACTTCCATACTACTTACAATGTGTTCCTAATGTAATTTCAACATAAAAAATGCCTAGAAATTATGTTAAAATGTTTTAGTCTATGTTGTCAAGATTAAAATAGAGTTTTGACTTACATTTTGCCAATCTAGTCCAACAATTATCACAATAAAATAATTTAAGCACATGGTGAAATATGGATTTTGAATTTGGAATTGATAATTATGCATAATTTAGGTAAGTGAACACTTCTACACAAGCTAGAACATGCTAAACCATCTTTGAGTTGAAATCTTAGACTTAGCAATCCTAGGGAGATAATGAGGCATCTTTGGCCTTTTATTCAACACCATCCATACCTTTTTATGAATTATCCCTAATTACCCCTTTTGATATATATATATATATATATATATATATATATATATGTACACACACACACGCGCACACACACTTGTGAGTATAATTAGCCTTTTATTTCTTTAACCAATAATGCTCATTATAACCATATAACCTAAATGATCTTTTGCCTCCTCGATCAAAAGAATGAGCAAGAATATGGTTTTATGATGGTGCAAATTATTACTTATGTGCATAATTACAAGGGATGTAAGAAATGGATGCTAGTTATAAAATTGTAGCCACCTTCAAGCAAGAACACCTTGTCAAGAGAGCTGAGGCACTGCCTAAAAGATTAAAGAACATTATTAACTGCCAAAAGACAGTTGTACACATATCAAATATAAACAATATGTATGCACCAAGTATTTGCTAGACAGTTGCTAGAACATCCTCGGTACCTACTAGATAGTTGTTCAAGGATATAAGAATTTGTACATACTATAGAGTTGCCATAACATGTTTAATACCTGTTAGAGAGCTGCTGAGGGATACATGAATCACCTGGTACCTACTACAAAGCTACTACAACAAATTTAATGCCTTATAAAAAGCCACTAAAATACCCAGTACCTATTTGAGTATTGTTGGAAGCACACGAAACACACAAGTACCTTCTAGAAAACTGCCAAGATAAGTTTTAACACCTATTCAAGGAGTTGTTAGATGATTGTATCCTTTAGTACATTTGCTATTGTTTACATTTCTTACTTTTTTTTTATTGGGTCTTTTTTAAATAGTTATTTATCAAATGTTGTTTTTAATCCACATAAAGCAAGGGGTAAATAGTGAGCATTTGGGTCTTGGGAAGCAAGCTCGATGATGAAAATATTAAAATTATTCCATATAGTGCAATGGGAATTGTCAAAGGAAAATAAATAAGACTTTATGAGACTTTGGAAAAACCCCAATAACATGGCTAAGCCCACTACCAAGCCCAAGGTTACCAACCTTATTTAGATACAACCTACTAAATCGGGATGTACAACCCACCTTAGGGTTGTACAACCAATGGTTAAACCCTAAACCCAAAACATTTAAAAAATGGTCCCCTTTTAAAATCCAAGTCTATACAGCCTAGCATAAAGGATGTACAACACATCCCTCGGCTACATAGCCCTCTTAAAAATCATAATTCCAAAACTTTCATAGTCTTTTTTAGTGATTGGAAGTGAACAAGATGCAACCAAAACAATTCATGGCTTTGGTGCATGCTTCTTCTTTTATAAATACTCACTATTTCAAAAGGGATAAAAAGCCTGAACACCCTATGGAATCTATGCCAGTTTTTCTCCATAACCTTTATTTAGAGTAGAAACACTAAACCACTAATTTATTCCAACCATTCCTAAGGTGAAAAAAAGGCTTTGTCCTTGCATCCCTTAAGCATTCCTATGAATTTTTTAGGATATAAATTAAATGGTGAGCCTCTGAGGGTAAGACTATCATAAAAAAAACATTCATAAGACCTTATTCTCTCTTATTTTCTTTTTGGATTTTGAAAACCCTAAAACTAAAGGTTGTACAAACTTAAAGTAGTATGTATAACCCTTCTTTTATGTTGTACAACCCTCAAAATGGGTTGTCTAGCCCTCAGTTTAGGACACAGTTTAGAAAATCTTATTCTTCCCATTTGAATTTATTCTTTCCCAACCTTTTTTTTTATATTTAAAGATTTCATATTACAAGAGTTTTACAACTAGGCAAACTCTTAAGAGTTTTACAAGAGTTTGGCTATATTCAATGATATTCTTTTATATTCATGTTTATTTGGTGGAGTATTTATAGGCAATAACCACCAAATAGATATTAAAAATAAATTATTTCTAAATCTCTAAGGCATGCTAGGCAAATCTTGCATTAAATGTATGTCAGACAGATTTCATGATTATGACTGGTCATTTGTAGTTATGATTTATCTTTTTATGCTAAATTTGTTGAAATCACGATAAAAAAACTTATTTGTATCTGATGGCTAGTCCATGTGGCATGCTATCATTTATCTTCATAAAAAAATTGTAGTTGTGTTCTTCCAACCAAACAAAAGTCGCTGTTGTGACTAATTTTTCTTTTAGATGCAATTGTCACTGTGAATCCATCTATTTGATAAGGAGAAGTTACTTCATCAAGTCATGGTCTTATAGAATTTTTCACCCTTGTAAATTTTCATATGTTAACAGCTCTCTTAGACACTTGGTAAACTCTGGTTGTAGACTTGGTTCCCTCTTGGCAACTCTAAAAGTTGCAATTGCGATAATGAACATGATAGTCACTGTAAAATTCTATTATTTGAACTTCATAGATTTTTTGGCAAGTTTATAGCTACGATTTGCATCACAAATTCATGTAAGCCTAATTCATTCATGCCTTTTATAATATTGTAGTTGTGAATTAGAGGTTTTTGACTGTGAATTAGGATATCTTTCACAATGCTTAAGACTTAGACTTTCATTCATCTTTCAATGCAAGCGTATCTTAAAAATGGCAAAATCAACACTTAAAATTGATAGTAGAACATAAAAATCTACATTTTCAGGATCAAAAAAGAGTTTTGACTTAGGTTTGACCAACCTAGTTCAATAAGGCTAGCTAAGCAAGGTTCCATTAGTAGAAATAAAGCTATATTAGTTGTCAAAGGTATAACTAAAAGGAAGGCATAGACAATGATGAAACCTTAGCCTCTATTACAAGGTTATAAGATATTAGGATTCTTTTAGCACATGCATATCAAATGTAACGACCATTTTCATTTGAGCTCTAATACCAATAATTGTAACAACCATATTCATTTACATAACTCATATCATTCATGTTCAAAATACATATGCATAAAGATTTTATCCATCCTACACACAATCAAACATTTATTTGATGCACATCTATGTATATGACACCAGAAGAGAGAGAGTTTG
>CATIWR010284689.1:0-20335 GCA_949677035.1 Omphalea diandra
TTGTTTGATTCCTACTTTATCATGTGCACTTGCCCATGATTTTTTCCTATGATCAATAAAGTAAGCATCATCATATTACATTCATTTTTTCACAGGATGGTTGTGTAGTTTGCCCAACAACTGATAGCACATTTGATCTTCGGACTGGAGCTATCAAGGATTGGTATCCAAAAAATCCTGTGCTGAGAGTTCTCACACCTGTTTTGAGGACACTCTATGTTTATCCTGTAAAAACAGATGAAGAAAATATTTACATCAGCATGAAAGGAGGTGTAAAATCTGATGCATCTGCGGAAATAGTCTTTAGTGGGAAGGCTCAACCTGGTGTCACGGCAAGCGATGTTAATGTGGATGAGGTAATTACTTTAATTCTTGTCATCTAAATATCGTCAAGTGCAATAGTAAGTGACGGTTGTCTTTTAGGTGAGAATGGTAATTGATGAGGATCTAGAGGGGTTTGGCTTCACGGGCAAGAATGAATTGATCAATGGGAAGGCAGCCGTAATTGGCTTCTTGTTGTTATTAGATTTTGAACTCTTGACTGGTAAGGGTCTCCTCAAGGGAACAGGCTTTTTGGACTTTCTATATGGTATAACTAATGCTTTCAAGTAGACTACATTTCTTCTTTCAAGGGTGAGAGGAACCTTGGCTATAGGAGGTAATTTTTCTATGTAGTCACAGCACATTTGGATGTATAATATCTTTTTTATTTATTTATTTTTATTTTCTTGATTTGCCATTGTATATTGTTCAGAAAACTAGACCAAGGTGATTAACGGTTTCAATTTGGTTCCGAAATATATAATCAATCTGTACAACAAATACCAGTTTTCAAATTTAATGCGACTGGTGGTTGTGCCTCTCAGCTTTGTTGGATAATCTGCCCACTTTTCAACTTCTTTCCTCATGGATGGATTGCATTAATTTATGGTCCTTAGTTATTTCATGGCTAGATGCTTGCCAGTTTTCTTCTCCCCCCTCTTTCGGAGAAATGATATCTAAGTTTGGCATCGTTGTTGCAAAAAGCTATAATTGTTAGTTTAGGTTGTGGAATATTTTTAGGTATATGTGAAAGTAATTTAGTTATATTGTTAATTTAATTGTTTAGCTATTTGTAAAAACTTTAAATATGAATTTCTTCCAAAATCAATTTATAAAAATTAAATTAAAAAATTTAAATTTTGAATTCTAACTGTTTTGAAGTTCTTTTAGAGTTAGGGTCGAATTCTTTTTTTTTTTTTTTTGTTCTATCAAGTACAAATCAGGTTTTGAAGTTGAATATGAAACTGTCACCTCTCAATAAAAAACTCAATATGTATGTAATCTGACTCCTAACAGGAATATCAACTCTATGCAACTCTCAATAAGGAACTCAATATGTATGTAAATCTGACTCCTAACAGGAATGTGAACTCTATGCAATTCTTTGAAGCTTAACCTTCTATTCCTTGATCAGATATGATAGGTGAATACTATAATATCATTGATGTTATCAGACAATAATGTTGTGATTAATAATTTACTGTTTAATTAGATAAAATTTATTATTTACCATTAAATTAAATCACATTATTTAACTACATTATAAAAAATGTTATTGTAAAATTCACCTATATGACAATATATCCTTCTAACTTATTGAAAAAAAAAATTATTTTTTTTTTATGAATTTTGTTATATGTAGAGCTTTATAATCAATTTATGGATTAAGGATATACTAGATGTAATTTATTTTCATATTATCATAAATTAAATTAGAAAAATATATCATTAAATATAATGCTTAAAAATGGAATGGAAGTCCATGATATTCATATATTTTTGCAAAGACAGTTATACCGAGATTATAACTATAAGATACTTATTGCATTAAAGTATGATTCCTAAATATTTTTTTGAATTGAACATTGATAAAGCTATAAGATTGGTGCATGTGTTTATTTGATGGTCAAGCAAGCAATGGATCTCATGGGTTAAAACATACGGGAAGCTTAGAACAAACATGCAAGTCCTTGTAAGAACAAGTTCATTGAATGACCCACTTGAAAAGTGCATATAGAATTGTCTATGAGAATCTTTTGTATAATTTATGTAAATGATCTTTAGATTTGAGATCACTATAATATCTTGTCAAAAAATTATTATACTTTATTTGCCTCTTTATATTTGCTGTGAATCGATGGCCTAGCTAAGGTAAATTAACATGCACAACAGAAGGTAAAATTTAAAATTTTTAATGATTTCCGTTCTAGGATCTTTTAATATCTTGCATAGTTACAAACCTCTTTCTATAGAATCTAGAAGTTTTACCTCAAATAAATTATCACGGTTAGGTTATAGCAAACTATAGTCATCTTTTTCTTCAAAGTTTAATCTCCAATAGTTATCTAAGACAAATATAAATTGAGAATCTCTTGAATACTTTTAAGAGAGAGAGAGAGAGACAGAGAGAGAAAGAGAAAGCCAAAAAGCTAGGACTCATAAACGGGAGAGAGAAACTCTAAGAATGAAGCGTGATTGAATGCGGGAAGTATGCCAAGTTAACCTAATCATATTAGGCTAGTCGGCCCGATAAGCCCATAAAGCTTAAGTCCCTTCAACTTATTTAATATTTATAATTAAGTTCTAAAAAATAATAAGAAATATCCAATTAAATAGCATAATCTCATTTTAATCTCTCATCAAATCTTTGAGTATGTGACCCACTGGGCTTTTTAATATATTAATATTAAATATGAGTTCAAATTTTAAATTAAATTTAGGATAGGATGAATTAAATCTAAAATTCATTATTAATTTTTAATTAATTAACTTATATTTAAAGATTATTATTAATACTCTAACTATATAACAATGCTACTTAATCATTAAGAATAATCAATAAGGCTTAATCTAACCCTTAGTAGAAAGTCTATTAATGTAATTTAATTCTTTCATTATATGACATATGATCAAACATAAAAGATGGATATATGTCTCTTTTATGTGGTTTGATATCTTTTAGTTCTTTTATAATCATTTATATTAATGATGCAATAAAAGACATATTCTTCTATTAATCTATCAAACCTTATAAGGATTTTGTTCGTTAATATTAACTAAGAATAAGTAAGATGTCTCTAATATATCTTAATTAATCATTCCTTTATTGATTATTCATCGCCTCCATCAATTTCTTATGATACCCAAAACATACCTTATGAATTATCAATGACTAGGATAAACAAAGTTATAACTCGAAACATAATAATTTTTTAACAAGACATCATGGTGATCTCAAGTCATGAGAATCACTTAAGAAAAGAATATAATATGTACAAATCTTGCAATTTTATAAATATTCAATCTTGCTAGATCATTGATTAGAAATGATTTAGAAATAATAAGTTAATAGAGTAGGAATCTTATAATTATAATTCTTCATGACTATCCCTCTAAATGTTTGAATTTAATGAACTTGATTTTTAAGCATTATAACTTAATTTATAAATTCATGAAAAGCTAAAGACTAAAAACCTAATATATTAATTTAATTCATATGATATGAATGGTGTCTAGTATATTTCTAACTGTGTAACTAATACCTTAGCTTTAGGGCATATATTAATAATATTATCCATAATAAGTTACACAATAGTTATCTTTTGGGTATAGTATGAATTCGATGGAGATAAATGAGTGATCGAGATAGAATTTATTGGTCTAAAATAAATCAAGGACATCTTACTTATTCTTGATTAATGTTGACTTACAAATCTTTGTATAAGATTTGATGGATGAATATAAGATAATCTTCCATTTCATCATCAATAGAAGTATAAACAGGTTGAGTCAACTTTGAGTGAAGTCAATTTCAAATTACTTTTAGGATCAGATTGGATCATTTCAAATTATAGGTCAGTTAGATTGGATCATTGATTTAACTCACGAAAAGAAATTCAAGTCATGTTTTTAAGATATTTTTTAATTTTAAATCAAGTCGAGTCACACATGTTGGAAAATATTAATAACTCATTATTTTGATTTTTAGTAAAATTATTATTTGATTTTAAAACTTTTAATAATTTAAAATTAAATTCGAGTTATTTTAAATTGAGTAAAGATTAGGTCAATTTCAGTAGGTCAATGAGTCAGATTGAATCAACTTTGTTCAAATATTGGGTCAAGTTAGATTGGAAATTGTCACTTCTAATTATTAAGTCAATGATTGACTATAAAAATTAATGATAATCAAACTCTATAAGAAGATAGATATTCATCTTTTATATTTAATTTGATATCATATAATGAAAGGATTGAATACATTGAGAAATCTTTTGCCAAAAGGTAGATCAAACCATCTTAATAATTCCTAACAATTAAGAGTCATGACGTGTTACTAAATGCTAATCACAATTTTTAAAAATGAGTTAATTAATTGTATGAATTAATAATAAATTAAATAATTTAATTCTTCAATTTTTTTGAGTAATATAACACAAATACGAGTTAAAGACAAAACACACTCTTTCATAAGACCGTGGTAATTTTGCAAATATGTGCATTCCTCTCCACAAATACTTTTTACATTTTTACAACCGATGCGTGTTCTTAAAGGACTAGCCTAATATAAATATATAATGAAGCTACATAAACTAATACAATATAAATATATTAATATTCATAAATAAGTCTAGTTTGCAGGTATAAATTATAAATTAAAATAATTAGATTTATTATTAAAATTTAAATTTTAATTAATATACAAATATAATAATTTAGCTAATTAAATTTTATTATTTTTAAAAATAAAAGTTAAAATTTTTAAGTAAAATTAAGAAGTAATCATTTAAAACTAGAAAAAAAAGACTATCCAAATTAAATTTAATAAAATTAAATTATTTTTTAAAAAAATCAAATAACCAAATTGAATCATATTGAATCAGACTAATGCTATGCTTAAAAAAATTATTTATGGAGAAAAGAAAATAAAGAGAGGAAACAAATTTTATTTTTCTATTTTATTTTTCTTCTCATGTTTGGATACAAATAAAAAGAAAAAAAATAAAATTATTTTTTTTTATTTGAAAAGTAAACTATGGAACGAAAGAAAATTAGTATCGCATATATTTTCTATGTCATCCTTTATTTAAGAGATGGATAAGAGAAAAATATAGATAAAATTATAAATTTAAATATCTTTAATCTCTCATATTTTTTCTCTATTTTAAACATAAAATAAAAAAAGTAAAATAAAGAATATTTTCTTTCCTTTTGTATTTTTTTTTTTTTTGTATTCCCAAACAGAAAAAAGTTCTATTTCTTTCTTATTTTTTCTTTTTATTCTACTCCCTCCTTTTTTTCCCCCTTTCAAATATAAGGTAAAAGTTCAAAAAAAAAAATCAAATTTTCTTCAAATTCTCAAACTGCTTGGGGCCATACTTGCGGCTAAAAACTTATACCCAAATGCATGAATTAAACCAACCTTTTAGCACTGTCATTTTTAATTTGACTTCAAGCTTATTAAACTTATCAAGCACGCCCATCTCTTTTCCAGTATGCTATTAAACACAACCGATCAATATAAAAGACACGTGTGGAAAAAGACACGTGCATGTTTTACTTGTTGACTACTGAAAAATGTGTCTTACTTTTGACTTATTCCCCACCAATTCTCTTTCTCTCTCTTTTTTTTATTTTTTGTTATATTTTCGTTTTTTCCAAAGAAAATAATCAATTAAATAATTCAAAACCCTCTTATATAAATTTAAAAAATGTTAAATTGTAAAGGAAAATCGATAAAAAATGAATCACAAAATAAACCAAAATTTTTGCAAACTCATATAAATTGATTAAAAATATATTATTGCGAGAATATATAAATCATAAAATAAATCAAAATATAAAAAAATTTATGTAGGTTGCTTTATATTTATTACTGTTTATTATACTTATAAGCTTAATATTGTTCTTTCAAATTCGGTTTATCTAAAAAGTATTAGTAATATAAGGGTTAAATCAACACTAGGCATCAAATAGATTGCAGGCCACGAGTCTAATCTTGCGGAAAGCCTAAATATTAACATAATCTTATAAGCCAAATACATAAGTTGCTTTTTGAATTATTTGTGATTGATCACTTTAACATCTTATCTTTTATTTTAACTAGTTTAATATTTTTATTTTTATTTTAATTTATTAAACCATTGTAATTTTATTTATTATCAATCAAACACAAATTGCTGATGTCAACAATTAAGTGTGATATACATGCGCTGTAAAACAAGTAAACTAATAAAAGAAACTAATTAGACTAAAATGCCTTTTAATTTTATCTTATTTTCTTAAAATTAACCAATCTAATCTCAAGCTCTTCATCAACAAAATTACAGTGAATCCAACCTCTCTCTCTCTCTCTCTCTCTCCAATAGTCATTGATCTTCTTCCATTTCATCACCCTCTCACTCTCTTTTCATAACCATCACTACCATTATCACTAGCCAAAAACATGACACTGCTTTACTAGCCATTTATTGCTAAGGCTGCAACTCCATCACTATTTTTGACATGTGGCTCATCCTTCTATCCTTAAATTTCACATCTATAGTCCTTAGCATGACATCCTTATCTCTCCCATCCTATATTCATCAACAAGTTTTTCATTCTCGAAAATGATATGATTTTTTGTACTGTTTAGATCAAAAAGTTTTGGATCTTTTTCATACTCTCTCTCTCTCTCTAATAGTCACTGATTTTCTTCCTTTTCATCACTATCTCACTTTCTTTTCATAACCATTACTAACATCATCACCAACCAAGAATATGATGCTGCCTTACTAGCCCTTGATTCCTAAGGCTGCAACACCATCATTATTTCTGATATGTGGCTCATCCTTCTATCCTTAAATTTCACATCTACAGTCCTTAGCATGACATTCTCATCTCTCTCATCATATCTTCATCAATAGGTCTCTGATTATAAAAAATGATATGAGTTTTCATACTGTTTAGATCGAAAAGTTTTAGATCTTAGCCTTGGGTCAGTTATTACTAAGCATGACTAGATGGGATTCTTTTATCTAGATTGCAATCTGATTCTCAAGAGGAGCGCATAGATTAAGTTTTGTTTATCTCATAGTGTCTTTGCCTGAGATGAATGATTTGATGAATTCTTCGATAGAAGCTTTCAAGCAAAAAAAGAGGAATGTGAGGTAGGATTGGCGAGAACAATTGTTGATTTGGGGTGTAAAGTTTTGTAATTTAAAATGCTTAAGTTTATTTAGATGCTTAAAAAATGAATGGACAAAGTGAAATTTCCATCTTTTTCTCATTAATCAAATAAAGCTTAAAGTTTTTCTTTATAAAACAGAAAAAAAATGGAGCCTATTTTTTAAAATTTTTTTTATTCAATTTTGAATAACAAAAAAATGTGATGCTATGTAGCCATTTGAATTTTTTTTTGTGAGTTGGCTCAATATTTTCTAGAAATTTCTTGAAATTTTTTCTTATAAAAGTGATAGGCAAAAATGGGAAAAGTGTTGATTTATTAATAAGTGATTTTGATGAGATTATCTATATGTTCTTGTTATTATAGATTTGTGTTGGCCCTGAAGCACCAAGAAAGGGTTGAATTAGTGGTAAATTTAAAATTTGGAGGAAAGGTAATGAAAGATGAATATAGAAGAAGTAGGAGAAGAGGTGGAGACACAAAGTTTTATAGTGGTTCAAATGTTAATTAACCCTACATCCACTTCTCAATTCTTCATAATTATGTGTTCCACTAACTTTAAATGGTTTTTCCAAGCTTACACCAAACTTGCACACTTGGTGTTTTATAGCTCACACAAAAACCTCTCAAGTGTTTCCCAAAGGCTCGCACCTAACCTATCACAAGAGTTTTATAGTTAGGCTAACTCTCAAACCTAATTACAATGGTGTTTAATGCTCACACCCAACAGTATCAACTCACATAAAAAGAATTAAAGGTTGAGAAACAAAATTGCAAGAGTTTGGCTATATTCAATGTTATTCTCTTGCATTAATGTCGGTTTGGTGTAGTATTTATAGGCAATAACCACCAAAGAGATGTTATAAAAAAACTATGTCTAGATGTTATAAAGAAACTATGTCTAGATGCTATAAAGAAACTATATCTAAATCTCTAAGGCATGCTAGAGATATTTTGCATAAATGTCTGTTAGACATAATTCGCGGTCGTGATTTCACCTTTTGTACCAAAATTGCTGAAATTGAGGTAGGGAACCTCGTTTGTATCTAACGGCTAGTTCACGTGTCATGTTATCATTGGTCTTCTAAGAAAAATAGCTATTGTGTTCTTCCAACTAACCAAAAGTCGCAGTTGTAAGGCGATTAGCACCACGAATCTGTTTGTTTGATAAGGAGAAGTTGCTTCAATGGGTCGCAGTCTTGAAGACTTTTTCACCCTCGCGAATTTTGATATGCCAATGGTTATCTTGGACATTTGGTAAACTCTAGTTGTGGACTTGATTCCTTCCAAGCAACTCCAAAAGTCGCAGTCGTGATTCCAACACGAAGGGCACTGCGAATTCAACTGTTTACACTTCATTATTTTCTTGCCTAGGTCACAATCGCAATTTACTTCACGAATATGTTTAGACCAAAGTCATCCATTCCTCTTGCATTGTTACAGTCGCGAATTATAGATCCTTGGCTGTGAATTAGGATGCTTTTTACAATGCTTAAGACTTAGACTCACATTCAACTTCCAATGCATACCAATCTTAAAAACTATAAAAACAACACTTAAAAAAGATGGTAAAGAATGTCAATCCACATTGTCAAGATCAAAATAAAGTTTTGACTTAGGTTTAACCAACCAAGTGATTTTGATGAGATTATCTATATGTTCTTGTTATTATAGATTTGGTTAGTGATTTTGATTAGTAGGTTTTTGTCACTGTGTTCTTCCATGAGTTCTTGTTGTAATATGTAAGGGTATTTTGATTAATGAGATGAATAAATAAATTGGAAAAAATAGCGTGAAACTCACGTTATTTTCATCTATCCTATGATTGTTCAATAGATCAAAAATAAAAAAAAATCAAATGCTTAATTGATTATTATTAAAAGTGACGTGTTAGATTCACCAATTGCAAATAATTTAGGGACCAACTTATATATTTGGCCTAATCTTATAAACATATTATTATCATCCAAAACATCAGAGAGTCATGATGAAAAATAAAGGAATTCTATATAATCAATCTTACCTACCCATAAATATAAGTCTAAAAAAAGTTTATGTTTAGAAATTTTCATAACTTGTCATTATTCTTCATAATGAACTATTCTCATTTCATATCATGCATTCTCATCTATTTCATGTCATGCATTCTCATCAAATTGAGTGGACACTAAGTTAAACTTAAACATAAATATTCATACTAGTGTTGTGAGACTTACCAAGGGTGTTGGTTTGACTAGGTTAGTGTTAAGGAGCTTGGTTAGGCTAGTATTGGTTCGATTCCTATAAGACAACAGATGTGAGAAGGAGGTCTGACAAATTGTCGAAAGCCCACTTTGATGATTAAATTAGTCACTTACTAGAGAAAAGTAAGAAGGGTGAATTTATTTTAGAAATACCTAGTGATGCTTTTTATATAGTGATTGAGGAAATCTATTTCCTTAGTGGACTAAGACTTATACTTCTTCTTGTTTAGTAATTATTGCCTGATGAGGGTTATCTTTTGAAAAAGAGGAAATCCTTTCCTCTTTAGGATGAGCCATGGGTTGAGCTTATGATTCGATTGTGCCATATGGGCTTTTTGTGCCTTGAGTTGGGCTTGATCTTATGGTTGAGTTCCATCATGCTGAGTTGGGCCTTCCACTTAAATGGCTCAACTTATCCAAGTATCATATGTCCCCTCTCCAAATTTGTTCACATCTGAGGGAGAATAAGGAAGATATGTTCGAGCTGCTAGTGGTCAAGTTAAGAAATCTAATGATTTAACTAGGCTGAGTTTTTCATCTTACTTTTTGAGGGGGAATTTAAAATTTAAAATTTAAAATCCAAAACTGAGAAGCCTTATTAGCATGCCATCCATATGTTAATGGACCTCAAGTGTATACCCTTGATCAAGATGATCAAGGTCGTTTAATGTAAGCACCATTTCATCTGGCCTTGATCTTTGGTTTCCCTCTGCTAAAGTCTATAAATACCCACTTACAGTCCATAAAATCCCCATTTTCGTGTCATTCCTATTATGAATTGCTTCTTCATAACCATTTCTGAATATTAAAATTTATTGTAGTTCTTCATTGTCGTGGTACTCATTTTCATTAAAAGGTAAGGCTTTTGTAATTTACAAAACTTTCTTCTTCTTCTTTTTTACCTTTTCTTTTTAATTGAAATCTATAAAAATGGATCTAATAATTCATGAGGATTTTACTCTATTGGTGTCAATCCATGCTAGTGTGCTTCCCACAACTACTGTTGTAGAGGACACAATGGGAACAACTAATGAAGATAAGTTTTGATATAATGAAGGAAGAAGACGGGGGGAAATAGAGGAAGATAAGGGAGGAAATGAAGAAGATGAGCTAGATAGGGATGGTGATGATGAAGTGGGGGAGAGATAAGGTCCTAGTGAGGCTGCCACCAACCTGGCTATTGTAGAAACCCAACCCAACCCAATTAAGGTTCGAAGGGTGAATCCTAACGTAGTGGAGGTGAGGAGTGGGATGTAAATTAGGAGTTTGATGGAAATCCATATTAAGTATAACATTCCTCTAGAGTAAGAGCTGAGCATTCCTAAGCCAGAATTGAAAGCATCTTCGATATTCAGCCCTAAGTAGCTCATATTGTACAAAGAGGATTTGAAGACTAGGTTTAGGCTACCAGCTCTAGAGTTTATCCAGGAGGTATTGCGAGCTTATAATCTTACCATTTCTCAGGTCACGCCAAACGATGTTAGGATGTTGGTAGGCCTATATCTTTTGGCTCAGGAGAAAGTGATTTCTATTTCCACTAGACTAGCAAGGCATATCTTTATTATTAAGGATCGAGCTAGGGTGGATCATTAGTTCGTGTCTTCCAATCCTAGTATAAGGATGTTTACTCACTATCCCTCTTCAATAAAAAGGCTGAAAGTAAAAGCTTTTTATTGTTACCTATAAAGACAAGGTGGGTTTTCCCACTAAGTAATGAAGGGATAATTGGGATTATACGCTGATATTGAGTAGGAACAAGATAAAGCTAATCATCTTTAAGCCTTGGTGGAGGACCCTATTAATTTGACAAACTTGATAGAGACATGTCTTCCTACTTGAGCTGGTATTTGTGCCTTACTGACATAATAGACAATTTGTGTACTAAAAGATATCAATGTTTTTTTTTTTTTTTTATAGAAAGGGATATGAAGGCTTTGAAATAGGAGATGGAAAGGAAGGAGGCTGCCTAAACTACTCAAATAGGTGCAAAACAACCAAAGGTTTGGGTAAAAAGCATCGACAATAAGAAATGCCCTTTGGATGATGCGAATACCGTCGAGCCGATAATTAAAGGTGATGCAGGAATTACACTTTAGCTCATTCCTCCACCTACCCAAATTGTGGAAATAATTAACAAGCAAGGGTTCTACAGATTTTCCAGCTATGAAGAAGATTGTGTGGAGCTGTTGGAATCAAATTTAGAAAAAGAACTTTTATGCTTTTTAGGAATTCGAGCCAGTGCCCTGATTTGTGTGGGTACCAGAAGAATAAGTATGATCCTTACTTATTAAGCAAACAAATGATAAGCAAGATGCTAGGTAAGATCTATCCCTTGCCTAGAGATGAGAGAAGATTTAAGCAGCTTACTAATAGGTAACTAGTAGCTCGTGTGCAAATGCTTAGCTTAAAGGTACTGCAAGTTGCTTTTGTTTCTAGATTTTGATTTTTCTCAAAGTTATTGAGTTATTGTTTTATTTGGCTAGGTTGCAACAACTGAAACAGCTTTATGTCTGCGGTTCAAGGTTTCAGAGAAAGGGAGAAAAAACATTATTGAGTTAGGGAACCAGTTAACGAAAGTTAATGATGATTTTGATGCCTTATTGAAGGATCATCAAAATATTCTTTAAGAGGTGACTGTTAGGGTAAATTTGTTGAGCGAAACTTAAAGGAAGCTAAAAGTTGCCAAAGTGTGAGTGTTCGAGTTGTCTGGCTTTAAGAAGAGCTTAAGAAAAAGTTTACCAAGTTGGAAGGGCTATCAAAGAAAAACATCAAGCTAGAATGAAAAGTCAAAGACTGGAAAGAGAGAAAAGCTTTTACTTGATCTATTGCCCTTAAAGAGATTTCTTTGATTTGTTTTACTTATAATGAAAAGATAATATGAGCTCTAGCCAAGGCTCAGCAGATCTAGACTTTGATTATGCAGGCGACATTTTGTCTGATGATGAGGTGGAAGAGGAAACAAATAAGGCAAAAGAATAGATATAGGTTGTGTTGATATAACCTTGTGTCATTTTCCTTCTCTTATAAAAATTTTCCTAAGTTAATGAAGTTTTTATCTTTTTGATCTACTTGATTTCCTTTTCTTTGGATAATAATTCCTTAATGGATGGTGAATGTCGAATTGATAAAAATAAATTGAAATATTCTGTGAAATGATAAACCTTAAAAATAATTGAACTAGAAAGATACACTATTTCTACTTCTTATATCTTTATTAGCTTAGTTTACATCTATGCGAGTTTAATTAACTTGGCTAACTTTTTCATAAATGGTTATGTTAAGGTCTTTTCTCAATGTGCGAGTCTAATTGGCTTAACACGTGTACTTTATGATGCATTGATGTATGAGGTAGATTAACTTGATATATTTTAGTGAGATTAATGAACAAGATAGATTAACTCGATACATTTTAGTAAAATTAATGTATGAAGTGGATTAACTTAGTATATTTTCATAGCACCATAGAAAAAAAGATTTAAAGAGAAAAAGAATCGATCACAGAAGACAAAGTTTTACATGATTCGATAATTTTGCCTACATCCACAGGAGGTTTTTATTGAGAGAATATTAGCGGCAACAATAGAGAGGCAACAAAGATTGCTTACATAAAATATTTCTTAAGTGCTTTATATTCCAAATGAGAGGCATGGGCTTTCCTTCCATAGTTTCTAACCTGTATATTATAGGCCATATTGCCTTGAGCACTCTTTATGGTCCTTCCCAATTAGCACCGAGTTTACTTACTTCGACTTCTCCTCAGGTTTTGTTAGCTCTTCTAAGCATTGGGTCATCTTATTTAAGGGATTGATTTTTGACTCTCCTATTGTGGAATCGAACCATTCTATGTTGCTATACAGTGGCTCGGATGATAACCTTTTCTCATTTCTCTATTAGGAGGTCCAAGTTAAGGCAAAGGTCCTCCATGTTTTGCTTGGGATTGTGATGGAGAACTTTATATGAAGGAAGACCAATTTCCATAAGGATCATTGCCTTTATTCCATATACTAAGGAAAAAGGTGTTTGGCTTATTGCTATCCTTAGGTTCATTTAGAAGCTCATAAGATGTGGTTGAGTTTATCTGTCCAAGTGCACTTGCATCATCCAACCTTTTCTTGATCCCCTATGAGATTGTCTTATTAGTTATCTCAGTTATCCCATTTGTCTATGGGTGTGCTATAAAGCTGAATCGAAGGTCAATGTCCAGGTTGGCACAGTAATAGCAAAATTGATTACTATCAAACTACTTTCCATTATTTGTAATTAGAACCTTTAGGATATCGTACTGATATATCACATTCTTTTGAAGAAGTCCAATATCTTTATTGAAGTGATAGTGGCTAGAGCCTTTGCTTCGGTCTATTTGGAGAAGTGGTCTAAAGCCACCATTATGAAGTTCTTTTGGCTTGGTACCTGTGGGAAAAGGGCTGAGAATCTCAATTTTCCATTGAAAGGAAAGGCCATGCCAAACCAATGAGTTACTGTTCGGCTACTGGTTGCCTAAAGATCGTTGTGTGCCTTTGGCAGATGTTACAATTTCGTATGAGCTCTTTAACATCTTTAAATAAGATGGACTAAAAATACCCTAATAAGATCACTTTTTGAGCTATAGTATTGGCTGCTTCGTGAACCCAATAAATGCCTTTATGAATTTCTTAAGTACATAATTCCCATCCTCTAAAGAAACATACGTAAGCCAAGGTTGGTTATAAGACATTTTATAGCTAACTTCATCTTTTTTTGCATAGTTCGTTGCTTTGCTATTAATGGCTTGGGCTTCTTTTGGTTTAGTAAGGAGTTGTCCATACTTAAGGTATTTGACAAAAGGGTTCATCCAGTTACTTTTTTCTGCTATAATAGCTATGTGTATTGTCTGAAGGATATTAGGTTGCTCATGTTTTTCTAAGAGAACCTCTATAAGTAAAGTGACTTGGGGAAAGGTAGCTAATTTTTTTATGGAGTCTGCTTCTTCATTACTTTCCCTAGGGATTTGCTTTATCTTTCAATTTCCCCTTTTTACTTTTTATGCTAGTTAAGAGATATTTAGCATGCTCAACATATTTAAGCATAGTGGGATCTCTAATGGTGTACCGACTATGGAGCAGCCAAACCACTAAGTATGAATCATTGTGTCTAGAGAGATGCTTGGCTCAAACTTCTTGTGTTAATTGTAGCCCGATGATTAAGGTCTCATATTCTGCTGCATTATTTGTGGCCCAAAATTTCAATTTGACGATATATCTAATAGTGATTACATTGGGTCCTTATAGAACTATTCTTGCTCTTGTTTCTTTCACACTCGATGCTTCATCTATATACAACTTTCATTCCTCTTCTTTGATAGCTCTTTTAGGCCATAACTCAGTGCCTGTCAACTCAACTATAAAATCTGCTAAAATTTAAGCCTTCATTATTTGCCTTAGTTCAAACCTGATATCGAATTCACAAAGCTAGACTGCCCATTTGGCTATGTATCTTGAGATGTTTTCCTTTTGCAAGATCTAATGTAAGGTCTAATTTGTGTGAACTATTATGGTATGAGCTTGAAAGAAATACCTAAGTTTTATGGTCGAGATGACTAATGCATACACCAATTTTTCCAACATTGGGTAGTTTAGCTCCATGTCTTTAAGTATTTGCTAATGTAATATAATAGCTTCTGCTCTATCTTTTCTTTTTTTTATTAGTACTGAGGCCATAGTATCTTTAGTTGTAACTACGTACATGAAGAACAACTCATCTTATAAAAGGCAGTTAAGCAAAGGGGGTAAGTAAAGGAATGTTTTTAATTCTTTGAAGGCATTTTGGTACTCTTCTATTTAGGTGAATTTCCTAAGATCCCTCATTGTCTAATAGAAAGGCAAATACCAAGTTGAGCATGATATGAATTTACCTAATGTTGTAATCCTCCTATGAAACTTTTGGACATCATTAATTGTCATTGGTGGTTTCATTTTAAGGATTACCAGTATTTTTTTAGGGTTGTCTTCTATTCCTCTTTTTGAGATCATAAAACTGACGAATTTGCCAACTCAAATCCTAAAAGCACACTTCTCTAGGTTGAACTTCATGTTGTATTGGTTAAAGATCTTAAAGGCCTCTTTTTGATCCTTTATGTGATCTTCAGCTCAATGACTTTTTAATATCATGTCATCCATATAGACTTATACTAGTTTGCCAATTTGTTCTTTAAAAATATGGTTGATCAACCTTTGATAGGTGGCTCCCACATTTTTAAGCTTAAACAACATGACCTTGTAATAGTAAGTACCCTCATGAGTGATGAAACTCGTATTGTCCTCATTTAGTATGAACATCTGGATCTAGTGGTACCCAAAAGATGCATCAATGAAGCTGGACAACTCATATCTAATGATGAAGTCCACCAAATGATCTATATTGAGTAGAGGGTAACTATCTTTTGGGCAAACATTATTAAGATCTATAAAATCAATGCACATTCTTCACTTTCTATTTGGCTTCTTTACCAACACAACATTTGTTAACTAGTTCAGATACTATACCTCTCGAATGAACTCATCATGTAATAGTTCACATACCTCTTCAGTTATGGCCTTCTAGTGCTCAGACATGTGGTTCCTTCATTTTTGCTTAACTGGTTTGGCCAAGCTATCGATGTTGAGCTTATAGACAGTGACTGAGGGATCAATCCTAGTGATATTTAATAGAGACTAGGCAAATATGTATAAGGTTTCAAGGAGTGCCAAGCTTATGTCTCTTTCCATAGGTTCAGTAAGCTCCGTTCTAATGCGGAGGGTTCATTTTTCCCTACTGGTAGAGGTTTTAAGGTTTGTTGTTGGTTCGACATTTTTTAGAGTATTCTTATTCAAAGAAGACAATATGGTTTACCTCCTTGACGATAATCATATATGTTTCCTAAGCTATCTTTCGATCTCCCCTAATAGCCACTACACCCTGTTTGGTTGGAATCTTTATCGTAAGGTATCTAATGCAAATGCATGTTATTGTCTTATATATGATTACCCTTCCAATAATAGCATTGTATATGAAGAGGATGTCTACTACCATTCATATGGCCTTGAACTTCTTTTGTGATTTTCATGTCTTCCAACTTCATGTTTAGCTCGATGGAGCATATTACATTAACCTTGGTTATTACTAGCCTGATTAATAGGGTTCAGACTGGATGCGACTTCTTGAAGTCTAGCCCAAGTACTTTAAAGTCTTTCGCAGTCATTTGTTAACTGAGCTACCTTCATCATTTATACTGTATTTGAACAAGAAATTCCCAATCTGGCCTTGACATACTAGAGCATCCACATGGGGATGCTAAGCTTTCTATCATCATTAACTAAAGAGAAGGTGATGGGGCAGAACATTGGTTCCTCCACATTCTCCTTATATTTATAGAGTATATCTCATGGATCTATCTTTTACTTAAGGTTAAGTTATCCCCTTTTTGTAGCCCCTCTTGTTGTAACATTAATTACTCCTGCATGTTGCTTATTATTAGGCCTTTTGTCTCAATGCCTATCCTCTTATTGGGGCTCGTGTTTATTTTTCTTCTGGTGCTGCCTTTTTTTAAACTGATTAAGCATACCCGACAATACTAGTCTTTCAATTTCATTTTTTAGGTCACTGTATTTTTTTGTATTGTATCCACTGTCCCTATGAAAGTTTCAGTATTTATCTTTATTTCTAGTGGTTGAGCCCCTTAGCGGTTGTGGGAAATAAATACTCTCTCCTAACCTTTTAATCTTGTGAAAAACCTTGCTCCTACTGGCTGTTAGTGGTGTATAGTTTTGAGTTGAGCTCCTACTTGAGCCATTGAGGCTTAAACATGATCCTTTGTGTTTAGCTCGGGTCTTACTATTTCTACTCATTTCTTCCTTTTTCTTGTATGGTCCATGTGAGTAAGTTCACAAGTTGTCATCTAGGTGAATGAACCTATTACTTCTTTCTATTAAATCATAGAAATTAGTAGGAGGATTAAAGCTGAGAGAATCAAAGAGCCCTTGATTTTTGCAGTTCCTGATCATTGCAACCACTACTACTTCATCATTAAGGTTGTTTATTTGCATAGTTTGATGAACTTAGCCAGGTAACTCGCAACGATTCTCTTTCTTCCCTGACTAACTCATGCAAATCATAAGTGATTTACACCTGTAGGATGGCTAACACAAACTGGATAGCAAAGCACTACGAAAGTTGGGTGAAATTATGAATGGAGTCATAAGCTAGGTCCTGGTACCAGTCCTCTGCTACTCTTTCTTGGGTGGTAGAGAAAATTTTGCATAGAAGGGCATCTAATCAATTATAAACTTCTAACTGATATCTAAACTTATAAAGATGGCTCTTAAGATCTGTGATCTCGTTGTAATTGTCGATTAGGGGTAGCTTGAATTTGTGGGGCACTGGTTCAACCCTTACCTTGGTGGTGAGGGGGTTATGATCATAAGAGTAGTAATCCAGGACAAAACGCTTTTTCCCTACGTTCGTCTAATAACTTATATGACTTTTTTTTAAAAAGCATCATCATCCTAGTACATGCCCTCTGTACGCATAGCTCGGCTCTCTTCTGGCCTATATGAGGACTCATTTGCATCATAACGTGTTTTATATTGTAGACTTTTTCTCTTTTCTTGAGCTAGGTTTTGCAAACGTTCCTACCTGGCTAGTGAAGGTGGCAACTTTGATGGCTCGACAGTTGCAGCTTGTGGGATAGCTAAGGATTCTTTATTTGTAAGTGCTTGCTTAATTCTTTTTAAGGTTGTTGTGAAATCTATTGTTGTGTGTAAAATTCTTGCAAGTGTGCAAATTGCTTGAAGTAATATAATGAGAAGTAAAGATCGTTCCCATGAGAATTGAATTTCACAATACCAAAAAAATTAAATTTTCTTATTATCTAGCAACTGAATGATGAAGGAATAATTGATCTAAAAATTCTAAAGTAAATTGGCAGTATAAATTAAATGAAATAAAACTTATGCAAATGGTTTTTAGAAAATTCAGGTTTACCACAATACTCTTCCTTAGTTATATACCAATGGTTTTATTTCTCGTGTAATTGGGTTACTCTTTGAAGATGGATATCCTAAATTACCTAATAATCTCTTTTAAGTAAAATTGAGTATATTGCTACTGAGATTATGTCTACTTTACGGGTCATAAAACTGCGATGCATTGGGTTCATTGAATCTCCCGTTTATATCTCTAAAAGTTAAGCTCACTCTTATGGTCTTAATTTTCTAGTTTAATGTGTTGTGACCAAACCTAGACTTCCACTTTCACTCCATGATCTAGGATCTGAAGCCTTGAATATGTGCGGCTATTCGTACACACAATTCAGTCAAACTCAAACACATTAAATCAAATGAACCCAACACAATTGAAATAAAGATCTCTTCATATAATTGTGGAAAAGTATTGGGCTTTGCTTTAATCCCTAGGATAAGAAAATTTGATCATTCTAAAAGAAAAAGAAAAGGAAACAGAGGTAAAGAAACTCGTTGAACTTAGAAGTAGATCTCAAAAAAAGAAAAATCCTTCTCTAAACAATAAACCCCAAGAAAAACTCTCCAAAAACTCCCAAAATTCTCTCATAACTTTGGTATAGATCCAAGATCTGAATTTCTCTCTGAAATTTGCCAATTTTTTTGCTCCAAAATGCTTATCTCATCATGTCACTTCTTCTTTTAAAGGATAGCTCGATCTGTGTTTGTGAAATCTCATTCTATAACTTTGCATGGCCTAATGCATGGGTCATGCAATTGCTCATGCACTTTAAATACAAACTTGAATTTGTTGTATTAACTGGGTCAACTCTGTATCCTTGCATGATCCAATGCATAAGTCATGCAATAACTCATGCAACACTGCTAGAAATCACAATTGAGCATCTTTTTGAAAAATTCCTATACAGACGTAAAACAGACAAAAATTTTAACTTATTCCAAAATAGAAACACTATAATAACTAGCAAAAATTTCTAATTCTAACCTAAAAATATGTACTAAAAGAATTTCTATCATTTGTATAAGCGGCGACAAGCTGGGTAGCATGTTGAGAGCCATGGTTTAAGGCATCAATGGAGTTGGAGACTTGATTGCCCTATGTTGGTGGAGAAATAAGAGTTGGGAGGATTATTAGAGGTGTGTTGTCTAGGATGTTAGACTGGTGGTTTATGGGGTTTTTGGATCATTAGAGGAGGCCATGGCTGAAGGTTTGGAAGGTCAACTGCAGTAAGTCCACGCTCGCTGCACTAATGATGTTATGAGACTTACCAAGAGTATTTGTTTGGCTAGGTTGATGTTGAGGACCTTGATTGTCTAATTCGAGGATTTGAAAATCTTTGGGACCAAACCAAACTTTTGGAGATTTTTAAAAATGGAGAACCGGTACTTTCTTGAATTTTCGGTTTGGTTCGATTTAATTTGGTTCCTTATAAATTCAGACAGTTCAGTTTGGTTATTCGGTTCTTTTGGGACAGGTTTAGTTCAGTACTAGTTCAAGTTTTTTGTTATTTCAATTTATTAAAAATTAAAAATTATATTTTATAAACTAAAATAAAATAAAATTTACATTTTTCACTTATAATCATTCAATATTAAAATAAATAAGTGATAATTTAATAAATTACAACTAATAACTTACACATTAAATTTTAAATTAAAATTATTTAATGTTTACTACTAATTAATTATTAATAAATAATTTAATTATTAGTAATATATACTAATTGAGAGAGTTAAGTAGCAAAACATATATATATATATATATATATATATATATATATATATATATATATATATATATATATATATATATGATAGAATGTGTGTGTGAGAGTTTGGGAACGGCGGGGGGGGGGGGTCTGTCTATAGGTGGGAGACACTCAAAATCTCTC
>CATIWR010284707.1:0-28138 GCA_949677035.1 Omphalea diandra
ATAGATAGATATATATATATATATATATATATATATATATATATATCTATATATATAGATATAGATATATATATAGATAAATATCTATATATCTATATATATATATATATGTATATATATATCTCGATTATTGAGGTTGGAGGACGAAAGGGTTAGAGAAGTCAAAATTCAAAGGCAGAAAAACCACAAGTCCTAGTCACTAGGATTTATTTGTAAGTTTTGACAAAAATTATGAAGATAAATTTCTAAAAATAAAATCAATCAACATCCAAAAACAAAGGCACCATGAGACTGGTAAATTTGCACAATGAATAAATTACTTATAATTTTACTTAGGTATGCACCCTAATTTTTCATAGGTTATCTTAGTAAGTAATTTCGATCTCTTTTTGCGTAGGTCACAAAATAAAAGCCTAAATGTACGTAAATTGAGGCAACCAACCAAACATATAGACATAAAGTAAAATTTCATTGAAGATTAAGGTGATTGTCCTAGAAACTATCTCTGAATATTTTATAAAATAACCTAATGTTTGCAGGCAAAAAGGAAATTCCAGGTCAACACCTACAACTTACAATAACAAGATGGACAAAAAATAAATAAAACAAATTGAGAGAAGAAGAAATGGATAACTACCATTCCTGAGGCAGCTTCTACAAGGTGATGGTACAGGTTATAGACCGACAGTGTAATGCCAGCCAAAGGAAAGCCAAGCGAAATCATCTTCGCGGTCATGCCCTTCAGAGGGTTCACCTGCACAAACCCTTCATTAGGATCGTGACTGCTCTAAGGCATCTAGTTTCATAATTTCCTCATCAGTGAACTTTTACTGGAAATCGAACATCTCATCATTATGATACCTAGCCATGGTAAACACTCGAGAATCTGAGGGAACCTAAGAGCTAAGTCTGAAGCTTTAAGAGAGAATGAAGAGAGAAGAGAGGAATAACACAAATGAAGAAGGCCATTTTGAACAAGCTATCTATAATGGACATGGGTTTTATAACCTAGGTTGGTCGGTATAGACTACTTGGTCTGTATATATCATGCATAGTATGTACAAACATCTTAGGAAAGACAGGTCCAAGATGGGCCTTGTGAGCCCAACTCTCTCTTTAACCCTTCCAACTCAACCTTTTAACCCATCAAGCTTAATTATACTCCTTCAAGCCCAACACCTCACTTTTATTAGAAATAGCCCTAGAGTAGCCCATTTACAAAAATGCCCTTAGCTTCCTAAAGAGCCCCAAAGCGGTTAATTGATCAAAAATGTTCCAAAGCTTCCCAAAAAGTTCTAAATTAGTCGATTTACCTAAATACTCTTAACTTTCGAAAAAGCCTAAAACACCAATTCAACAACCACATCATCAAACAAATTGCTAAAGTACCCCTCGCCCTTATTGAGGCCTATAAAGGACAAATCAATGCTTCAATTTATTAGTCGAAATTGCTTTTAGAAAGCCTAAAGAACACTTTAATCTTCTTGATTCAAATCAAATTGCCAAAATGTCCTTCAATGACAAACTTGACTTTCTCGGACGCCTCAAAAATATTTTTAAGGAAAACTTTTTCATCCTAAAAATGTCACAATAGATGGAAGCAATTCTTGTTGCATTAGGATCCAAACCCATTGCCATGAGACATAAATGAACCGGGTAATTAAAAGGATTGTAGGGATATCAATTCAGTCTTAGAAGTGTTAAAAATCCCCAATGACATAAGAACCACTCAAGGGGCACCCCTGAGCTAGAGCCATCAGTCAAAAGGACTAAAGCATTATAGAAAGGAGATTCAAGAACACCAATGACTGCAAAAAGCTAATTACCAAACACTGATACCTGTTAGATAACTATCATAATTACTTTATTGCCTACTAGAAAACCACTAAAGCATACAAGAAACCTAATACCTACTAGAAAGCTATTAAAGCATATGAAATACTACTTCCTACTAGATAACTTATAGAATCACTTTAGTGCTTACCAGAAAGCTACTGAAGCATACAAAACACTAGTACTTGCTAGATAGCTACCCAAATCACTTCAATGCCTACTAGAAAGTTGCTAAAACATATAAGAATACATGTTACTTGCTAGAAAGTTGGCAGAATAAGCTTTAGTACCTGCTTGAAAAGTTGATAAAGACCTATATCCTTTGGTATCCTTGGCAATTTTTACATTCCTTAATTTGCTTTATTGATAAACAATCATTTCTCAAATGTTATTTTTGAAGCCCCATAAAGCGGGGGGCAAAGTATAACATATGATTTTGGACCACGTGGTGCAAAGTTTGATGATGAAAATCATTGAATACATCCCTAAAATGCAAAGGGAATTGCTAAAGAAAAACATAAAAGCCTTAGGAGGTCCTGGAGAAGTCCAAAACCAAGTGCAAAACTAGGCCCAAAGTCAAGCCCACAAACATAGCCCAAACTAGCAGCCTAAGAATATAGGTTGTATAGCCTAGTAATTGGGGTTGTACAGGCCACATTTAGGGCTATACAACCCTCTCCTAAAACCTTGACCCTCTAAACCTTTTAGAACTTATCCCTTTTTAAATCGTAGGGTTACATAACCCTAACATAGAAATGTATAGCCCTTTTATGGCTGTATAGTCTACGTGTAAATTCTAATTCTAGGAGATCCATTTCCTACTCTAAGATTAGAAATGTCCATAATGCAACCAAAGCCATTTTAAGGTCTGGTGCACTCATCCATCACCTATAAATACTACTGCCATTTAAAGAGAGGGGAGAGGATTGGAAGCCCTAATAAAACTCTGCCAAATTCTAACCTTAAATCACACTTAGCACAAAAATCCTAAGTGCTAACTCCTTTCTAAGGTAGAATAAGGGTTAATTTTTATATTTTGTGCATTTCATAAGCATTTTGGAGCAAAGTATTAAACTTATGAACCTTTAAGGGCAAAAGAACACTTAAAGGCATCATGACAAAACCCCTTCCCCCTTTCTTCTTTTTCTTCTTCTTTTTTTCTATTTTTAAAAACCTAAGAGTTTAAGGCTATATATACTTAAGTGTAGTCTATATAGTCTAAGAACTAAGTTGTACAACCCTACTTTCTTGTAAATAGCCTTGTAAAACCTTGTCTTTTCTCTTCTTAGATTTCTTCTTTTCAATACAACTTTTTATGGTCTTTTTTGGCTCCATTGGTAAAGTAGGATGAGGACCAATGGCCTAGGACCCCTATTCATTTCAAAAAATGGAGTTTTTATAGGTTTTGAAGTCATTTTCATTTTTCATTCTATGCTAATGTTTGTGTTCTTTCATTTTTAGTTTAATGATATTTTGATTTTATTTTATTCACTTTAAGGCAGTGACTAAGTAAGGAACTTATGATTATAAGGATCTTGAGAGCTCTTATTAGGTTTATGTTCATGTTTAAAGTATGGGAATAGTGTTTTAACCCTCAATCTTTCCCATTCTTGTGTTGCATGCTAACTCTTTAAAATTAGTGGTTCATATGGTTGCCATACTTTTGAAGAGCTACATAGGGAGAGGATTCATCAATCCTAGGACCTCTTTTATGATGTCTCTTACCTTAGGCCATTAGAAATTCCCTAAATGATTGTATTTTCAAGTTTATGTTTCTTCACATCTTTGTGTTTATTTGGTATGGTTAAATGTTTCATGTGATGTTGGGATATGTTGTTAAGGACTTAGCTGCATGTTTAGGTACCTTAGCATGGGAGACATGGTAATGTAGCTTTGTTTATATGCTTTATTCTTTTACTTTATTTCCTTCCTTTTGTCCTTTAATTACTAACTTGTTTTTTTCTTTTGGGTGTAGGTGTCATGCTTGAGTTAGACTATGATTATGGTCACAATCATTATCCTAAATGATTATGAATGATTGTGATGAATGAATGTATGGATATGCATGATAACTCCTATGCCATGTCACATGATCCCACTCCCCTCTTTTGGAATGTTATGTATGGATGATGAAGTGCATGATACCCCTTTATCATGATGCATGACCCCTACCCCTTGAAGTTGATGACTTCATTTATTTAAATGGATTACAGTTAGATGCATGTTTAAAGATCATTAATCATGTTATCATTAACTTAGTTAAAATATTAAAAGTGAACTAAAGATGCTCAAAGACTGGATCCCAATATTCAAGAGATTCTGGGGTGCCTAACCTCTCGCTAAGTATACCTAATTTTTAAATCCAATCTTTGATGGTGTGAAGATGAAATGGGCTTTCTCATTGAATGAGATTAGGTTCAAATTTTGCCTTCCCTATATTCTTTCTCGATTAAAGTTGGGTGGTAACTCCATATTTCCTATGGATAATACCAAAGTATTATCCCGCATTTGGTCCCCTGATGACCATCATGTTGGACTAAGGGCTTTCAAATCGTGTAAGGCCTAAAAGGATCCTAGTCCAAGCACATGTCATATCTTTAGGTCATTACCAATGTAATGACCCTTTATCCTTTCGATCCATCGTTGATTAATAAAAGGATGGAGTCACAAATAAGATTGTAATAGTTCAAGTACAACCACGAAAACCCAAGGCATTCATAGTTTATCATTCATTTTTGTCATTGAAAAAAGATCAACAAGAAAAAAAAGATGAGAAAAATAAGAAAAAAGAAATGTTTATGAATGAAAAGAAAGTTGATGAAAAGAGAAGAAAAGGAAAGAACAAATAAAAGAAAAATGAAAAAAAGAAAAAATCAACCCTCAAAAGGAAAAACAATAAGGGTAGTATGGATGCCTTGCAAGGAATGAGTATGGGCAATACACATGAAGTGTGTCATCATACTTCTTATTATTAGTATAGCTAATATCTTAATAAAAATTATCTTTTTTTTGGACTTGACCACTTCTTGATAGCCTTATCCCTAGCCTCACATTATAAGCCTAAATGACCTTGTGATCTTTAGGTTTCTCAGACTTACATTAGTGGAGAAAGTGGGTTAGTCTTTCCTATGGTCATATATGACTTCTAATAAGTTGAAGTAGAATCTTGCTTAGGTTATGTGTGGTTAGAGATTGAAATTTTGAATGAAATATGTTATCGAGAAAACACACATATTGTGTTAATTGATTGTAAATAAAATGTGTTAGTTATGAACTTATTGTTGTTGTAAGTTTATTTGCTTAATTAATGAAAATTTTGGTTATCGTTGAGAAAAAACTTCTACTTAAGACCATGGAACTTGATTTTGATAATTTGAATTATTAGATTTTACTAGGAATAGTTCTTTCTTGAGGATATGTAATGATTCAAGTTTGGGGGAATTTGTTTAGCATCATAATTCATATGTTTTCTAGTTCAATTTTCCTTTAAAACCATGCATATTTACTTAATTTCTCATACAAAATGAACTTAATGTATGGTAATTGATGTATTGTAGGCTTAAAAGTTAATTGATGTGTTGTAGGCTTAACAGTGAAGAAAAGGAAAGTTCAAAGTGGAGAAGAAGAAACACATGGCCATACTTTGATAGCACATGGTTGTGCACCTCAATAACAAAAAAAGGGAATAAGTGATAACAAAAAACGGTATGGTCTCAAGGCATGGCCTTGCATTCTAGAAAGTTAGCAAGCAAGGGGTTTTCACAGCAATGCATGGCTAGGGATTGATAACACACAACTATGCATTTCCATAAAACCTAAAACGAAGATAGAAATCTTTAAGAATTATTTTCCTTTTCTATGCACTCAAGCTTCCCACTTAGTATACACCTTAATAGCACTATTTTAGGAGGCAAAACTCCATAAAGTAGGGCACCAATAGCCTATCTGTGGCATCAAATAACCATCCAAAAAGCAAAAAATTTAATCAGGCAAGGGTTTAGAAGTAAAAAAGAGCAAAAAGGTAATCATTCAAGACCTTCAAGGTTTGAAGTCTATGGCTTCAAATATCATTAGTTTGATTGTTTCTTCTTCTCTTACTTCCATTATGAGCTAATTTTCTTCATGTTGGGGTTGTAGATAGATCATGTTTAACTTTTATGATTATTTAATTTAAGTTCTTTTTGGTTTGATTCATTAGTGTTAATAATCATTGTGATCTTTGTGTTATTGATTAAACGACCATTAATCATATTGAGTTTTGTTAATCGATTATCAATATATGCTTTTCATGAAACAAACCTTCAATGATTCCTTTAATCTATTATGTATTGAGTGGCCTTAATAGTTTATTGCTATCATGAGGATCTTGTTTTGTTTGATAATAATAGGATGCTTAACTATTATGTTGAGAGACCTTTAGTTTAACATGTTATTGTTTGTTAATTGATACTCAAGAGAGATTAATTAATCACACAAGTGATTCGATAGTTGCACTAGATGAATCAATCAATTGAATGATAGATTAAAAGCCATAAGTGATTAAGAAATACATTATTTATAGTTTGTTTAGTTTTACTTCTTATTTTAAACCATATTTCAAATAGGCTTACTAGATAATATAGGGAAATAAAGCTTATTACTTATTTGTATTATCCTCATGAGAATGATATAAATACTTTTCTACACTTTATTACTTGACAACTTGTGTGCTAGTAGTTCAAGGGGTTATTTATATAGTACTAACCCACATCATCACTCATTTTGCTTAGGCCACCCGCTTAGGTTTTTAACCTAATGAGCTTATCATTACTTTTTTTTTTCTTTTTAGATATGGTTGCAAGAGAAGCTAGGATTATTAGTTGCCCTAACTATGGATTCAAGATTTTATTATCCTCAACATCATCTAATTCATCATTCGATAAGGACCATGGGCAACAAGGATGAGTGGATGTCTCACATCACTGTTATTGACATTCACTAGACTTGCCATTATAGAGACTTTTGTGAGTTACTTTAAGGACCTATCGAGACTGCGTGATCCTCTCTACATTGGCATTTGGTGCCTTCTATGATCTAGTTTGAGTGTGTTGCCATTTTAGTGCTCCTTAGCATAGAGTGGACTTCATTCCTTTCTCGTTGAGGGTTTGTTGTCTTAGCTCTTCCTAGATAGAGTTAGGTCCATATAGGCCAATTGCCATATTTATGACTTTTTCACTGGTATGGTCCCTATCCCTGAGGATGATGTCGAATACATGACATGACTACATGACTTTTAGAATTATAAAGTTCCTTCCTTCTTATCAAAACATTAACAAATAGTGAAAATTTACAAAAAGAAACTTTCATATATTTAGTTATGGTTTGAAAACATGTTTAATTGAATTTACTTTAATTATGAAAATGTATTCTATCTGACATTATGCTTAACTTGAACCATTCACATTTTGCATATT
The DNA here is from genome assembly GCA_949677035.1 of Omphalea diandra. NCBI lineage: Eukaryota > Viridiplantae > Streptophyta > Magnoliopsida > Malpighiales > Euphorbiaceae > Omphalea > Omphalea diandra. Next base: position 7,287 of record CATIWR010284707.1, read on the forward strand.
ACACATTAATTGAATACATGATTACTACTTTTAATATTGGCATATTATATCATCTGATTTCCTTGCTTAATGCCTCTTCCTTATTTGTTCTTCGCCATCAATTTATGCTTTTTTCACCACTACTTTGTATTTCATCTTTCCTTAATAGATATCTTTAATGGTCAAGTGCACTCTTTTACCTTTTGCTTTGTTTATTATGTTTATGTCCTAATTTTTACCTAAGTCGCCCTTTCAGTTTTTGACTTAGCATACTATTTCTTTTTTTTTTTTTTTATGCCATAACTTTTTTCTAAGTCATCCTTTCAAGTTTTTGACTTAGCGGCTGATTTACTTTTCTCAAATCCTCATACGAAATATTTCTTCAACCTATCCTAGTATACTGTCTCCGAGAACTCAGTTCCATCCATATCCATCAATTTCATTACACCTCTTGAATAGATATATTTGACCATATAAGGACCTTCCCTATTTGACCTAAACTTTCCTCAAGGATTTTAAGCTTGTGGTCTGATTTAGCACAAGTCACCGACCCTTATAGTGGTTGTTTGGACTCTTTTATTAAATGTACGAGCCATCCTAGCCTTCAACCTCTGCCTATCTAAGAAGTCTAATTATTCAAATATGTGTCTCACCCATTGGTACTTTGGTATCCTCGACTCAACAAACATTTGCAAAGACTTTGCCTCCACTTTAATTAACAATAATGCCAACATCCATACGCAAGGTAATATGGCATCATCCTTGTTAATATCCTTACTATAATTCAATACCCTTATAGTGTAAAGATAACTTTTTGGACCAATCCTTATAAGTTTGCATCATCCTGGTAAGCATGTTCTTGACATTGTTGTTAGCCGTCTCCACTGCACCATTAGCTTATGGTCTTTAGGGTGATGACCTATGATGGGTTACTTTATACTTTTTCGATGTCACTTTAACCTCAACCTAAAAATGAAATCCATTATCCATAATGATGTGATACGACACCCTATAACAGTAGATAAGGTTTTTCTTAATGAATTAGGCCATCTATTTCACCTCTAACTTACATAAAGAATCAACTTCTACCTATATTGAAAATAATCTACTACTATCACAATATACTTATGCCTGCTCATTGGTCTGATTTCTCCAATTACGTCAATCCCCATGCTACAAATGGCCACGGTAAAGTCAGGTTCTATAATTCGATTGACAATATGTGGTTAAGGCTGCTATGGACCTGACTTATGGTAGCTTTGAACCAGCTGAATGTAGTCGTGCTCTATTATAATCCAATAATAACCTATTCTTATAATTTTTCTTGTGAATGTTTTCCTTTTCATGTGAGGGCCATAAGTCTCAACATGTACCTCCTCCATTACTTTGTTCATTTCTACTTCTAATAAGCATCTTAGATGAATGTCACTTGACATTCTCTTGTACAACACACCATCATAGTCCATAAATTGTGATGTCAATCTTTGAATCACATGCTTATCTTCCTTTTCAACCCCTCAAGGTACTCACCACTTTTCAAGTATCTTTGCATACCATAGTACCATGGATGATTTTCCATTGTTACTTGCATTACTCTCCCATTGACATGACATGACATCATAAGCCTAAGCATAATGATTGGCTTCATAGGTATTGCCTTTAGCCTATCCTAAATAGAACTAAAGTTACTAGGGCATTAGCTATTACATTTTCCTCTTGTGGTAAGTGATGAAACATGATTCTCTTCAAGTGTTCAAAATATGGGCTTCACCATTCTTCTTTTAATTCCCACTCATTAGTTACCTAAGAAATAATTTGTAATGAGTCTTTAAACACTTCAGTTATCTTGACCCTCAACTACATCAAGAGTTCTAATCCATGTGAGCAAGATTCATACTCAACCATGTTATTAGAGACCTTAAAGTTAAGCTTCTACCCACCAAAGAGATGTTGCAATAAAACTGGTATAAAATCTTCAAGGTATGTTTGACAGATTTTGCATTAATTACTTGCCAAGCTGAAGTCATGGTCGCTACTACTCATTCGCGATCACGAATTCCAAATTTTCATATGGGAAAAACCCCATTTGTGTCTAACGGCTAGTCTATATGTCTTATTGCCATTGGTTCACAAGGAAAATATAGCCCTTGCATTTCTTCTGCTAACAAAAGTAGCGTCACACATTTCTTTGTGTAGGATGCGACGTAGGACTCGAATTCTTCTGTCAAAGATTGCATCTTCCACTACATGAATCGCGGTCGCTACCAATAAGTTGCCTTCGCAATTTTTGTTTTTCAATGGTCACTTGGGACATTTGTAAAGCGCTAATTGTGGACTTGTTTTCCTCTTGAGGCTTTTTGAAAATCGCGGTCGCGACTATAACGTGACATAGACCGCGAAATAGTCTATCACTTTTGGACTCCTTCTTTTAGGTGAGTAGCGGTCGAGAATTTCTCCACGATTTCGCCTATATGATTTCTAGCAAGTCTTCTCATGGATCGCGATCGTGAATCTTAGATTGCAGTCGCGATTTATAAGTCAACTTGGAGTTTAAGAGCTTCATCCATCTTTATTGAAGATCTTACTAATTTTTGTAAAATAATACTTAAATAATCCATTAATAATGATCAATCTCCTTTGTCAAGATCAAAAGAGTTCCTAAACTCGGGATTAATCCTCCTAGTCCAACAAGCTCCCCCTTTTTGATTTTGACAACTTAGATTAATCCAAAGTTAAAAGATAGATGCAGAAACATGAAGTTAAGTATACTTATAGAATCAATGAACACTTAAGATGAAATTTTAAGTGTGACATTCAATTAATTTAAGAGAAATGCCTTAAAAATCCTAAGTGTAATAGTATGAAGCTTCCCCTCAACTTATGCGATGGTTGCTAGTTATTTTCACTTACTCCCCCTTAATCTTTAAACTTAGATTTTTCTTAGTGTATATCTCTCTCCTTTTGGCAAGATCAAAAAGAGAGTGTTAGAGGAGAATGTGAACAAGCATAAGTATGGATTAGGAGCAATCATAAGAGAGTAAACCATAAAAAAGATGTATCATTCACATAAAGCAAGTATTTGCAAGAAAAAATACACTTTATTTATTGACAATTATAGGATCACACATAGTTGAAAATAAATAAAAAAACTAAACAAAGAACAAGAAAACAAGAAAAAATAGATTCCTAAGCTAGAAACTAGAAGAATCATCACTATCTTCAGAAGAGTTTGCTGGTTGCTCTTGTGTGGCTCCTTCAGCTTCATCCCCAACCTCAATATCTTCATTGCCATCCTTATCTTGAGTGTCATCAAACTTAGTGAAGTTTGGAAGGTGGCAAGGAGGAACTCCCAGTTTCTCTTGAAGATCCACCATATCACTGTGAAGGTGGGAAAGGAAGAGGAACCTTCTCTTCATCATCCCCATAGTTTATCCAATTTGTTATTGATGGTGGTAAGAGAGACAACTTAGACTTTGGTTTGGGAGAAGGAGGAGCAATAACACTTGTGCCTTCTTCTATATGAAGCCTTTTCCTCTTAGAGGCTTGCATACTCTCCATCCGCTTTGCACCAAAAGCACCCAAGGTATAAAAGTAAGTATCCAGGTATATGGCTTTGGCATTGATCAAGTAGGTAAGGTGTAGGAAGTTTTAGGATGGAAGGAACTTCTTGGTGAGGAATTTTTCTTTTTCCTCATCAAGTGCTCCCATATATCTGTAGATGGTAGTAATGTGGGAGGGCAAGAGAAATTGGCTTTTTAGTTTTGTACTCATGTGAATAAGTTGATCCACAAGGTATCGACCGATTTGGATTGGTTTGTTTTGACAAGGCAAAACAAAAATGCCAAGTCTTTTTGGGACACCTTCTCATTTCCATCACCTCTTGCATTGATCGAGAAAGTGATGATGTGATGAAGGATCCAAAGGGGTAAAGATTTTATGTGTTTGGCTAGTGAGGAGCAAGGGTCATGTTTGGTTTCGATAGAGATCTCTGACCTAAATTCAGAGTTAATGACATCAAGTGCATAGATGATGAAAGGTATGTGTTCTCCAACTTGTAAGTTAAAAAGGGATGAAATTTAGTCAAAGGTTATATAAAAAGGGTCGCCAAATGCCCTAAATACTAACCCGTATTGACTTGTGGGAGATTCGACTTTTCGGCTTAGTTGGACGGTGTACATGAATTCCCGCACCACCTCCTCGTAGCCAGGTTCATCTCAAAAGATGAACTCGTTCCATCTGAGATTCGACAAGAACACTCACACTTCATTATTGATGTCAAGTGTCTCTAAGAAAAAGGATGAAGGAATTTTATTATGAAGAATTATTTTGGAGGTGTTGGCCTTGTACCTTTTCTTATCCTATTTAGTTACACCTTTCGTTTGTTGAATGGCAGAGGACCAGAGGATTGAGCCACTGCTTTGCCCTTATCTGCTCCAGAAAATTTCTTAGGGGCCATTGCAATCAAGAGAGAAAGTTGGAAGAATATTGATGCTAGAAGGGTTTTAGTGTTTAAGAATAGAGATAAAGTGAGGAAAAATACTGTTTGAGGGGTTTATATAGCCTTTGAAGAGGCATATCAATAGCTACAAGATGAATTATGAAGGGTTGGAAATGGTTAGCCATCAAATCTCATAAAATGGCAGGAGGTTACCCAAATTCGCATTAGCGATTTTTCAAGTCTCAATCGCAAATTCTGGAAAATGTAAGTAACAGATAAATTTTCCTCTGAAATATGCACCTTAATAGTCAAAATTTTGAAAATCTAACAAAATTCGCAGTGGAGAGGAAATTTTGTGACCACGAATTGAGGTTTGACAGCCGAGTGAAATTGACTTGTAACTCACAATCGTGAAGAAGGAATAGCGACCACAAATTATGAGTCATCAATGAAAGATAGTTGAATTTTAAAAACATTGTGATCCGCTTAACTATATCACTCACAAATATCAAAAATCAATAAATATCAATACATATAACGATATTTCACATAAGATAGAAAATTTTCACTTTAGGGAGCTTCCATCAAGCATTCCCAATTCTCTTTTAATGAAGTTCATCCTTTCTACATTTAGAGGTATGGTGAAAATATCAGCAAGTTGATGATTTGTGCCAATAAATTCCAACACAACATCATTTTTTTACACATGATATCTAAGAAAATGATGTATAATATCTATGTGCTTACTTCTATAATATTGGATGGGATTCTTAGAGAGATTAATGGCACTTGTGTTATCACATTTAATGGGAATGTGATCAACTACTTTGCCAAAATCCTTTAATTGTTATTTCACCTAAAGAACTTGGGTGTAATAACAACCAACCGCCACATACTCGACTTTTGTGATGGATAAGGCAACCGATACTTGCTTTTTACTAAACCAAGAAAATAGGCATTCACCTATAAATTGGCAAGTCCTAGAAGTGCTTTTTCTATCTAATAAACTGTGTGCATAATCCGTATCTGAATACCCTACAAGGCTAAAAATGACTCCCTAGGATACCATAACCCTAAGTGATTTGTGCCATGCAAGTATTTAAAAATCCTTTTAACAACATTCAAATGTGACTCTCTAGGAGAGGATTGGAACCTAGCACACATACAAACACTAAACATGATATCTGTATTAATTGTCTGTCAGGTTGAAGTCGCGGTCGCTACTGCTCATTCGCGATCGCGAATTCTAAATTTTCATACGATAGTTAAAACTTGTGGTGGGAAACCCCATTTATGTCTAACGGCTAGTCCACGTGTCTTCTTGCCATTGGTTCACTAGGAAAATATAGTCGTTGTGTTTCTTCTGCTAACAAAAGTAGCGATCGCAAATTTCTTTGTGTAGGACGCGAATTCTTATGTCAAAGATTGCATCTTCCACTTCATGAATCGCAGTCGCTACCAACAAGTTGCCTTCGTGATTTTTGTTTTTCAGCAGTCATCTAGGACATTTGCCAAGCTCTGGTTGTGGACTTGTTTCCCTCTTGAGGCTTTTTGAAAATCACGGTAGCAACTATAACATGACATAGACCGTGAATCAGTCTATTCTTTTTGGACTCCTTCCTTGGGTGAGTCACGGCTGAGAATTGCTCTGCGATTTTGCCTGTCTGATTTCTAGCAAGTCTTCTGATGGATCACGGTCGCAAATCTTATATTGCTATCGCGATTTATAAGTCAACTTAGAGTTTAAGAGCTCCATCATCTTCACTTAAAGATCTTTCTAATTTATGTAAAATAATACTTAAATAATCCATTAATAATGATTAATCTCCTTTGTCAAGATCATAAGAGTTCTTAGAATAAGGATTAATCCTCTTAGTCCAACAAAGCTTTACAGTTAAAGGCAAAAGTTCTCTTTCTAGTGATATCAAAATCACCCCCATACCTACTTCTTTCTTATTCACTAACTATTAGGCTCAATTGCTCCCAACCCTTCATTTGGGAATTGAGGAGGTTCATATTCTCCTTCTTAAAGAGGTTGTTGCACCAAATATTCTACAACTAACTGACCCTTAATCACCTTTTTAGTCACACACATAATATCAAATTTTATCAGCAGTATTATGTTGCCAACTTTCTAGTTAAGGAAGGTGCCTTATGCAAATACTTGACCAAATCAAGTTTCAAAACAACCTCAACTAATATAACTGAAAGTAATGCCTTAACTTCTTCATAGCCTATGCTAACACTAGACAAGTTTTCTCTACTTTGTTATACCTTTCCTTGTAAAGGATAGATTCTTATTGAGATAATACATAATGTGCTCATTTTCGATCTCATCCTCCTAAGCCAACATCAGCCTTATAGAGTTTTCTTCTATAGTTAGATATAAAATTAATAGATTTCTCAACTTTGAAGGTTTTAGTACTGACGGGTTAGTCATATACTCCTTTATTCTTTTAAAGGCTTATTGGCATTGATTATTCCACTCCACTGGTTGATCCTTCCTTAACAGCCTGAATATTGGCTCATAAATAAGAGTGAGTCTTACTATGAATATACTAATATATTATAAATGACCCAAGAAGCCCTAAACTTCTTTCTTTATATTTAGTGTAGGCATGTCCTGAATAACCTTTACCTTGTTTGGATCTATTTCAATGCCTTTCTCACTCACCATGTGCCTTAGTAATTTACCAAATGTAAATCTAAGAACACATTTCTTAGGATTCAATCTTAGATTATACTCATTAACTTTCTTCAAAAACTTCTCCATGGCTTCAAAATGCCCTTCCCTTGTCTTAGATTTTACCATCATGCATCCAATACATTTTCACTTCTTTATGGATTAAGTAATGAAACAAAGTAGTTACTATTTGTTAATATGTCACTCCTTCATTCTTTAATCTAAATGACATCACTTTATAGTTGTATGTTCCCCATTTTGTGGTAAAAGTTATTTCATCTTGTTAGTGATCACCATGAGGATATGATTGTAGCCTGAGAGACTATCCATGAAGGAGTACATAAAGCACATCATGGCATGTCTACTAACACATCAATATGAGGCAGGGTGAAATCATCCATTGGACAAGCCTTATTCATATCCCTATAGTCCTCATCCTTTTTTGATATCGGGACTATGTTAACTAGCCATTTAGGATAATCCATTATCTCAAGGAATTTGACATGTAATTGTTTCACCACTTATTCTTTAACCAATTAGGCCCACTTGAGTCTCACCTCCGAAGCTTTTACTTTACTAGTCTCATATATGGATAAGTCATAATTCTATGCTTAGCAATTTGTCTATCAACCCCGAGCATAATATCATATGTCTAGGCAAAGACCCTTTGGTATTTTTTGAGTAACTTTTCAAATTTCCTTCACTCCTCTAATGTGAAACCACTGGTAATGAATAAGATTTTCAGATTTTTCTATGTGCTAAGATTAAATGTAATGGTATGCAAAGAATTAATGTTAAATATGCTCATAAAATGATGTATGCTATACATACTACCATTAGGGAACACATCACACAAGTAACCAAATTCATCATTCATTGCCTTAAACTTAGGAAGAAATACATCGTTGTCATCAAATAGATTAAAAAAAAAACATTAGTAGTATCAAGAAAAGCAACTTCCTATGGTGGATTGGTAAAAGTCTCTTCTACTGAAGTCTTTTCCTTTTTGGCCTTTCTCTTTTCATCAGTTGTAACATTGAAATCACTACCTTGTTCAGAACCCATCTCTTCTCCATCTTTCGTGCTAGTCTTAACCTTTACCACCTCTAAAAAATCTTATTCCATATGACTGTCCTTCAGTTCAATCTTCATAAAACTCTCCTAGATAACTATCCCTTCTAACTTTATTTGCTCAATGCTTGAAACTTGACCTTGAACCTTCTCTTCATCCCTATGTCTTTAATCGAATTCATAACCATGTTCTCAACATCTGCTAGATTCATAACAATATATGTGCCTTTAAGTGAAGTCACATAATCTAGTATATCCCCATTCTAGGTCCACAAGAGGACATCTTGATTAATAATCTCTGTTGGCCTTTCATAGAATATATACTTATAGCTAAAAAATGCCTACACTACTCTTATTCTTCCTTTGTGAGCCTTTTCTTGTCATTCCATAGCCATGTGGTCTGAGGACCATACAAAATTACAAATTGACTTGATTCTGAGTTGTTCTCTACCTCTACAACCTATTTGCCCTTCTTTTTTCTCTTTTTTTTTCTTGTTGTCCTCCTCCAATGAATCTCAATAGTTTTGATAGCCCTTATTTTTAACTCCCATATGAAAGAAAGCCCTCTCAAGTTCATCAATAGTACCATCATTTGTCGATTTCTCATCCTTTTTAGTAGTTTCCTCTTCAACTTTCCCAATTATTTCCCCTTTCTTCATAAAGAAGTTAGATAGTGACCTGTGTAAGTTTTTCACTTCTAGTTTTGAGCCTTTACCATGGTATCCAAGCCTTTTCGAGTAGTCTAAGTAGGAATTTTTATAAATTTTGACTCATTAATAGAAATTTTCCTTAACCCTTAGCCTGACAGGAATTTCATATTCTTCATAGTCCCAATTACCTTTAGATTGACCCATTTATCTATGAACCTAGTAACCAAACCTTTAAGATGAAAAATAGCTACATTCATTATGGACACAATTTCCCCAAATTCTACACAGATTATCACTATCTCACCTTTATAAGGAATCTTAACATTCTAATGTACAATGTATGACACTTCTCCTAACGGATGATACCATGGTCTTCCCAACATTAGTGAAAAAGTAATGGGGATATCCAAGACCATAAATTCTAACATCATCTCTATAATTCTAGTCTTCACCAAGGTCTTAGATACACTTGAGGCTGGCCTCTTACCATTATCATAGGACCAAATGATGCTATTTAATGCCTTTAAGTCTTTCTCTAACAATCCAAACTTGTGTAGTAACTTCAAAGGGTAGATATTAATCCTCAATCCATCATTAACCATCACTCATGGAATGTGTTTCCCTTTTACCTTAGCTTTTATGAACAAAGCTAGATTGTAATCCCTTTCTTCTAAAGATAAGCATTCGTTTGAAAAGGTAATCTTTCCCTTATGGGTGACTAAAGTAATATCATCTTTTTGAGTGGCTTCCTTGGAAATGATCAGGCTTGACAAAGCTTCTACCATAGCGTTCTTATGATCACGAGAGGCAATAAGCAACTCCTAAATGCTAATTTGAACAAACATCTTCTTCAACTGCATTACAATAGGGTTATCATCTTTATTTTCTTTCACAATAAGCTTGTTTGCTTTCTTTTTGACCCTTGATTCCTTAGGGGTCTCTCTATCATGGTAGTATTTCCCACTTCGAGTTACATGATTCACGTGTTCCCCTTCTTTTCTTTATTGCTCTTTTCTCATAGCTTGACTATCCTTTTCCTCTTTATCTCATTTGTTTCCTCATTCAAGCTGTCTAATGAGTTGATGGTGCAAACCATAACGACAGTATCCCTTAACACTTTCTTAAAGATAGCCATAACAACCTCTTCATACATTTTAGAATCTATCATGAATGGCCCTTGATTGGGAGGTGGGACATGATGATAGTTTAGGAGAGGGTTTCCTCTTATGCTCGATTTCCTTGGATTTGGTGGAATAATGATCTTGTTGTTAATGAATTGCTGAATCTCATGCCTTAACCTATGAAAATCATCAGTGTTGTACTCAACTCCTTAATGGAAAACATAATAAGCATTAACATCATATCCTTTAGGCATTGGATTAAGAGGTGGTCTCGGTGCTAAAGGCTTCAATACCTTTTTTTTTTTTTTTTTTTATAATCCTTCAAATGCCTTAGACAGAGGGATTCCTAAGTCTGTGAAATGCGCTAGAGCCCTTACTATATTCATGTTGGTTGTCTTGTTCCCTTCTCCTTATGGTTGGGATGGGACACCTCTTTTTCTCCCCATATTCCCTCTTCAACTCAGATTTTAACTCCTTAGCTTATAGATTGACCTCTCTAAGGTCCTCAAAATTCTTTAATAACATACCCTTGATCTTTCTACCTATTCTTGGCAATGCCCTTTCAATGATCATCATCACTTGCTCCCTTTTCGTGGGCTTAGTAATTGCTTTGGCAGCCAACTTTTCTACCTCCTTATAAAATTGTTAAAGCTTTCACTAGTCTTCTGCTTCAATGAATCTAAATCTTATAGAGTAAATTTTAGGGTTAAGTTACATGTATAATGTCTTTTGAAAGCCTTAATGAACTCCTTCCAACTTTCTCTGATTATCTTAGGCAAGTTGTAATACCATGTCTTCATAAACCCTTCTAATGATAACTTAAATAGCTCAAGCATAGTATCCATAGGAATCATTGATCTCTTAATCATTAACACATATGAATGGATGTGATTGGAAGCATCATGAGTTATAATAAACTTGGGAAGTTTGGGCATTTAAAATTTTATAGGTAACTTTTCATGTTTACGAGTAAATAACTCTTCAATGTTTATTCCTTTTTCCAGACCCTTGACACCTAATGTCTTCTACATTTTCTCATACTGTTTGGCCAAATCATCAAATTGAGTACTCTATTTTTTGCTTTCCACTAGCTTATTGAGAATAATGATGGTACTTCCTACCTCCATTGCAAGGTTGCTCTCATGGTACTCTCTCATCCCAAATAGGTGTTCACCAATCACCACGGGTTAGGGGTGCCTCCATTGGTGCTTTCCCCTTTTTAATTCTATTAGGAGTGGTTTATCCATTCTTTAGAATTTCATTAACATGCCAATTCACCTTCTTGGTAATCCACTCCTGCATCTTACGATTAAAGTCATCCATCATCTTATCTAAAATTTTTGGTGGTATTGTAGGTTCTATGATTTGTTTAATCATTTGGATCAGGCTTGACATTTGACTTTTCCTAGTAAGTCAATTTCTTTTTCTTTTCCATGAGAGTTTGGATAGAGCTATAATGGCAAGAAGGCAAAGGTTGTTAGTATGATGCATGTATAGGTAACAAATACATGTATGCATGATACACATGGTATGCACGCATTATTTATAAAAGATCCTTCCAATCTTGTTTCTCCTACATATGAGATCTAAAGGCTCCTTGCTATGAAGGATCTTACTTTTTTAGCAATCCTATAGAATGTGTCCAGTCACCTCGAAACAAAGAAGGGTCAAAATCCTAATAGAACATGTATACATAAGGATACAATAGTATAACTAAAAGAAAATTTTACATTATTTGAACAAGGAGTATATACGAAGAAATAGAGGATCCTTTTTACAAAAAAAAGGGGATGTACATGAAAATTCTTTACATAATGGGGTAAGGGATATATAAATATTCACATGAAGGAATAATTACACAAAGGGAAAGGGGTAACATTGCATTTACATTATGAAAATACCTAGACACATTCCTTGAGAGTCCTCAACCTTTTCTTTAGAGAAGAAGTGTAAACAAAAGGGTTGTCCTATTCCAAGGTGTTATTGGCTCCTACATGCGCTTAGTAGTTAAATGGTTATTGTAGTTTGGGGCTCTCATAAGCTTAAGGGATGGTTGTTATAACTCCTTATTTGATATACTCAATGGTACTTGGCTTGGGGGTGATGAATTCTCCTCATCATCTTTTTAGCTCAAATGGAGCTTAAGTCTCAAGTTTGGAGAACCCATCGATTTCTCTAAGGGCAAACCTAGTGCAAGTGGTGAAGTGTAGAGGTTACATGAATACAATTTAAACTAATTAATTATAAAGTTAATATGGTAAAAAGTGAACCAAATAATGAACGTGAGTGAAGTTGCCATTGTAAGCACTTTGATGGTTTTGTGGTTGCACTCGAATGAGTGAAATCTTACTTGCAACTCCATCCTTTTATCGACCAATAGGGGGTCAAGAAAATGGGGGTTTTACATTGGTAAAAATTGTAAAAATTGGCATGTGATTGGATTAATGAGGGATCCCTTAAGCCTCTCATAAGTTCAAAGCCCTTTTTATCCAAATGATGGTCAATAAGGGGATCAAGGTGGGATAACACATTGCTATCATCCTTAAAAGGTATGGAGTTACCAACTGAATTTGGTCGGGGTAAGAATATAGGAAATACAAAATCTAAACATAACTAAGTTGTGTTAAAGGCCTAATTCATCTTCACCCAATCAGAGATCAGGTTTGAAAATTGGGTACTACTTGGGAAAAAGATTAGGCACCACCAAACTCCCTAGATATTGGGATTCAGCCTTAGGACATCATTGGTTCACTTTTACCATTTTTAACCAAGTTTTAATTAATCTAATTAATATGGCTAAACATGTTCTTAGTGCAATCTAATCAATTATATTAAGTCATCCATAATATGCATATCATCATTCATTATCATACATAATCATTTCAATAGGAAGGGGGCATGTGACATGGTATGTATAGGAACATGCATGTCATCATTCATTATCATACATAATCATTTCAATGGGAGCAGGGTCATATGAAATGGCATGGGGAGGAATATGCATATCATCACTCATCATCATGCATAATCATTTCAAATGGAAGGTGGTCATGTAATATGGCATAAGGTATAACATGCATATCCAATAATTCACATATCACTCATATAATCATTGCAAGATAGTCATTAAGACCATCGTTCATGGTTTTAACTCAAATATACCCTTACACCTAAGATAACACACAAGTTCGTAACCAATCATGAAAGCAAATAAAAGGAAACAAAATAAATAAGTAAAGTTCATATGTAACACCTTACTACATCTCCAAGTTAAGGTACCCAAGAATATTTTTAAGTCCATAACAAGAACATCTTAACATCACATGAACTGAACAATAATGTTAAAATACCAAATAAGCAAACATAAGCATGAACATAAATGAATCATAAATATGAAGTGCAAGTGACATCTTAAAGGATATTAGTAGCCTAAGGTAAGGTTAACAAAAAGATATAAAGGAATCATATAAACATGAAGTGCAAATGATATCTTTAGTGGCCTTAGGTAAGGTTAATGCAAAAGGAATCCTAAGGTTATTAAACATTCCTCCTTATTGCTCTCAAATAGCCTAACATCTACAAGCATCACTAACATGAAGGCTAGGATACTAATCAACAAAGTGTGAGTCATAAGGCCATAACACATGTTATTGACAAACTTAATGGTGTAACCAAAATAAACATAATAGTAAGGCTCTCAAGGTCTTAGGAATCATGGATTCCTTACTTGATCATGGCCAAAATATAATCAAAATAAAAACTTAAATATCACATTGGGCATAAAATGAATAAACATAAAGCATTAAAACTTCAAAAACCATTAGAAAAACATTAACCTTAATGAATGTTCCATTATTTGAGTGAATAAGGGCATTTGGTTATGAAACCTTTCCCTATTCTACTTATGGAACACTCAAACATCATAAAATAATGATTTGCAAGTGAAGAAACCTAGATGAGAAAGATACAAAATTTCATTTTGTTCTCAATTAAAAGTGGGCTATATAGACCACTTTAAGGTTTGTATAACCCTTAAGGTAGGTTACATACTATATCAAGTTTGTACAACTTTCCTAAACTAGGTTTTTAAAGGAAAGGAAAAGGAAAAGAAAGGGAATAAGAAGAAGGTGAAAGGGTTTCCTCTGGATGCCTTGATGTGTTTCTTTACCTTCAAAGGCTTATTATATTGATTCTATCCTCTAAGAATGCAATGGAATATGCAAAATGAAGTCTCAAATCCTTAGGCATTAACTTGGTTCTTAGGTGTGAGGGGTTGAGTGTTTGATTTCCAGATACTTAAGGTTTATGAGTTATAATTTTTACAAAATAACACTAGGGTTGTCTAAGCCTTCCATGCTTCTTCAAATGGTGGGGCATTTATAGAGGCAAAAAGGTGCACCAGAGCTTGAAATAGTTCTGATTACATGTTATTTATATCCAATCATAGAGAAGGCTATGAAAGTTTTAAAATTAAGGTTTGTGAGAGGGTTGTACAACTTTCATACTTAGTTGTATAACCTTAGGGTAAAAAGGGGGGGGGGGGGGGGTGGGACTAGTTCCATAACATTCCTAGGATTAGGGTTTTAGTCATAGTTGTACAACTATGAGGTTGGTTGTATAACCATGATTAGTGGGTTACATAACCTTTTAAAACAAAGCTGACAACCTTTAGGCTTATAGTCTTATAGGCTTAAGCTTGGTCTTTGGGGTTTGTTCTAAGGTTTCCTAAGACTTTGCTCTTCTTTCATTTGTAATTCCTCTTGCATTCTAGGGAATAATTCCAATGATTTTCATCTTTGGGCTAGCATTTTAGGGCTTAGAATCTAGTGCTCACACCATCTGCCTTATTCCTTTGAACATGAGACACCCATATATCATGTACCATTGAATATTAGCAACCTCATTTTTCCTGTTCCTTAAACATGATCTGTCCATCCATCTAATATAATAAAACATGATCCAACCCATTCATTTTGTTCCTTTGAACATGAGACACCCATCCACCATATCTTATCAAATGTGAGCTAACTCATTTATCACATTCCTTTGAATGTGAGATACTTATCCATCCTATATCATCAAATATGAATTAACTCGTCCATCCTGTTCCTTTGAATGTGAGCACACTCATCTATTTTGTATCATCAAATGTGAGCCCATAATCCATCTTGTTCCTTTGAACACAGACCACCTATTTGTCCTATATCATCAAATGTGAGCCTATAATCCATCTTGTTCCTTTGAACACAGACCACCTATTTTTCCTATATCATCAAATGTGAGCCAACTCTTTCATCTTATTCCTTTCAATATGAGCCACCCATCTATTCTATATCATTAAACATTAGCCAACTCATCCATCTTATTGTTGATCTTTGATTTCTTTATGGTTTCATCTCATGCTTCATTCTTCTATAAATTTGCCCTTAAATATCCTTTTGTCTTTTTGTTCTTATCTTTAACATGTTTGGAAAACTTTGTAGTAATGATAAAAATAAAATAAAATCAAAGTGAATAAGCTTCTCACACATTTTCAAGGATACTGAAAAGGATACAAGGAGAACAACATGCTTAATGATGTTTTAAGGGCTTCGCTTTCTTAGTGTTTTGCTAAGTCACTACAACTTTTATTGAAGCTTTATTTTATGTTGGGTTTGTCCTTGATGCTTTTTATTTGTTTTCCTAATGTCTTTCTTCTAATGTTTCTTCTTTCCATTGATGGTTGCCTCTTTCCTAATCTTATTCTATTATCTCAATTTCTTTTTTACCTCTCTACCATCTCTTTTATCTTATTTTCTAATTTCTCTCTAGTTTTTCTTTTTAATTATTATCTCTTTGGTTTTATTTTTACTCTTCTCTCTGGTCTTTTCTTTGGATTTCTTATTTTTTTTTCTCTTGTTATTTTGATCTCTCATTCTTAGTTTGGGTTTGATAAGGCTTACCTTGATAATTTAACAATATTTTTTATTTATAGATTTGGCACTTCATTCTTCCATGATATATATTGATGTGAGTTCTCTACATCTTATTATATAACTCCACCATGCCTCTTTTAGACTATCTTATCATCTTTTCAATTCCTTTCACTTCTTTGTGCATCTTTTTAATGTTCTTTTCTTTTTTATCATTTATCATTGGATTATGTCTCCTTTTGTTATATCCTCCCTTTTTGGGTCTTTTTTTTTTTTGGGTTGAGTTGATCCTTTTCCATTTTGCTTTTCTTTTTACTAATCAAAACTTGGGGTCCCCTTTTCCTTTTTCAATATTATGTAAAGCCTAAATTACATCTTTATTGTCTTAATTTGCATTTTCATTTTGCATGGGCTTAGAAAATCATGTGATAATGATATAAAATCAAACTAAGGAAAGAAAGTAATTCAAAGATACTAAAAAGGTGTTAAAAAGGATATGATGTTTGAAAATCACTTTGCAATCTTTGTCACAATGAGTTCATTCCTGAAACTTTGTCTTCACACTTAATTCTTCATTTGATCTCTTAGTATCTTTGCATGTTTTTTTTTTGGCATTTTGATATCTTATGGTCTTGACCTCTCCCTTTTTTCTTTTCATTTCTTGTTTCTCACTTTCGTAACTACCTAAATGCTATCTTTAGCTTCTATACTTGGTGTATGATATTTTATAACATGGATTTGCATAAGTTTCCATTTTTCCTTGTTTAGCATTGGCATGCCTCCTCTATCAAGTCTTAGTGTTTTGACTCTTCTTGCTTTGGTTTCCCTCTTGAATGGATTTCCTGTAATTCTTCCATCTTTGGTTTGGAACTTCATCTCTCTTATGGCTTTTTTACTTTATCTCACTTCCTTTCCTATTCTTGCTTTAGTCATGTGGTTCAAGTTTCCATTCCAGTCCCTTATAAGCTTTGTATCTCCTTAACTTTTTTTTTCTAAACTTATTTGTGTGATACAAGCATTTGGAAAACTATAAAAAAAAAAGTTGAAAAAGGGAAAACATAAAGCAAATAATTAGCATTAAAATTCTAAGGATATATATATATGATATATTAACTTATTAGTATTTCATCTGTTCTTTTTTATGCTTCCTAGCCATCCTTTGAAAGTTCATGTAATGTTTTACTGAATGACATCGTTGACAAATCTCTTATGGCTCTATATGTGACTTCTTTTTTAACTTATCTAGCTCTATTGGCATAAGATTCTTCTTTATCATCCCTTCATGTTGACCATAACTGCTTATTGGCTAATTACCTTTATTAATTTAGTATACCCATTGCCAAGTTCATCAAGGTCCATGATTGATAAATGTCCTTTCTTTTTATTAGTCTACTGACGATAATCTAAGCATCATAATTCATCTTAGAGATATTGTTTCTTACTAACTTATCTGCAATTAGAATTAAAGGTTAGCCATGCCAGCTTATTGAAACTTGCTTGAGCCCATTTGTTGTAGCTAAAATAAGAGAATAGCCATGCTTGCTCACTAACGTTCTACCTAGATTATCTTTGCCAAAATTGTCCTACCTTTATAAAATTTGGTTTGCCATCATAAATAACAACATCAAGTAGTTCTCTAAATTATGCAATTGGTTAGCTTTCTTTCTCTTTTAGGTGTTTGAGGTCTTACTATGATTATTTTATTAATTCTAGAATCACTTAAAATGTCTCATTTTTACTTAAAGAATTCACTCGGCTTAGATTGGAAGTCTTTCTATCTTTGTGAATCATTACATATTCTTCTAGGGTCTCTACTTTCTTTTATTCATTTGGGGTCTTTTACTTCCCTGGCTAACATATCCCTCTTTAAAAGGCTTATTTATGTTCATCATTTCCTATCCCTAACATGTATTTCCCCATGTTTGCTTTATCTTTTTATTTTTTCTATGCCTTTTTTATTGCTACAAACCTCTCTTCTTCATTTTTTCTTTTGTAGAGTTTGAGTCATTCCTATTTGTTTTATTCTTACTGGAATGTTTTGATTCATTCCTCTTTGCTTTATTCTTGCTATAAGGTTTTGATTATCTCTTTTCCTATCCTGGCTTTACTATTTCACAAGCTTAGAAAATTATGCAATAATAAGAGATTAGATGTAAAAATAAATATAAATATACAAAAACAAATCTTTGAGAAAGAAATTATAGCACTAAGGATATTAAAATGATACATTGATTTGTTAGAGCTTCATCAATCCATCTGAGACTAAGGCTTCTTATTTGCCCAGAGGTATTATTGGATTTGTCATGATCCCATGATTTTATCTTTTAATTCTCATTATATGCTTTTTGTTGCCTCTTACCCATTTTATTTTCATCCATGTCAATTTTGCTTACTCTCATATATAGTATTTTGTTAGTTTTGTGTATGAGATCCTAACCAATCCATCCTTAACTTTCTAATCTCTTACTTTTGAAAGATGTTTGAAAGCTTACCTTGGCTGATTGATTAATTACGAAGCACTTAATATGTTCCAATTTTTTCTTAAAGACTTTATTTTTGCTTTAGGATAGCCACAAGAATCGAGGAGGGCCAATGCATGTCTAGGAGATCTCATCCTATTTGACTACTCTCTATACTATTTTATTTTATCCCTAAATACAATTGCTTATGTTCATGCCTCTATTAAAGACTTTGAGAACATTTTCCTATGTGTTCCTATATATTATAGCAAAATAATTATTGAGATTGATCTATTAGCTTGATGCTTTCTTTTTTATCTACTCAGCACCGTACTATTTTGCAATGTCTTGAAGACTATAGATTGTTTCCTCTTACTTCCTTTGAGCAACTTGGACACTATGTTATATCTTCTATACTACTATATGGATCAGACTATGCATAAAGTAGTAGACATTAGAAACTACTAAAGGATTATGACAGTATGACATAACCTTTACTTTTTCTTGCTCTCTTTCTTTTTTCTTTTTTCTCTTTCTTTTAGGTTTGAGTAGTTGAGCACAAGTTCCTATTTAGTTTAATACCTATAGCCCATGCTACTTTCCAACCTTTTCCTTAGGGTGTTCTTTAAAGGGCCTTGGCGTGATTTTGGCATGTGCCTAACTATATGTCTACTTTTTATCAAGCATCAACACTTAAGGATACTTTTATAGGGTCTAGATGAGCATGTTTGGTGTTTGGATGGGTAAGTCTATAAGTAGGAAGAAAGACTAGTCAATCGTAAAGTGATGAAGGATCTACCGGGATTAATGCACTAGACTAAGAACTTGAGGAATGTTGAGTTGACTATTACTTTTGATAACACTTTTGCTACCAACTTTTCAAGAAAAGGTTATCCCATATGTATTTAAGAGGTTTATCTCATAATAACTTGTCAAAAAATGGTCCATTGTAATATATCTTTGATCCTTTATGTTTATGCTTACTCAAGCATAGAGGGCACAACTTCATGTTACTATTCTCCACCTAGTTACTAAGCTTCCATTAGGCATCACTCTTAGGGAGATTACAAACATTCTTACTACTTATTACCACGCCTGCCATCTATTGGTTAGATTTGCATAAAGCTTAGTTCAACATCAGCACCACTCATCAAATGTCCTTTACACTGAGACTACCAGACATGTAAGCTCTTGCTTGATTGTGAGGGGTGCTATCCCTTATTTTCACATTTTCATACTTGCATGGCCTTCCATATTTTATATGCAAGTTCCTTGTAGCATACCTAAGCAACTAGAATACAACCTTGATGACATGTAGGATTACCTCTTTAGGACTTTTTATAAGGCTTGTGTTGCCTATATGGGTACAAGTCTTTTATGCTTTTGGCCTTATACATGCTTCTTATAATTTGTCATATTTTCTTTTACACCTTTTTTTAACAATGTGGCATGGTAACTTGAGAGGAAGCTTATCATTGGGATCATATAAATCATCTATAATGGAAACTATAAAGTCTAACAATTCAAGGATTGGGCGATAAGGATGGTCAAAGAGATTTTTGATTGAGATGGGGACAAACTTCTTCATTTCTTATAGCTATTTTTTAATTCATGTTTTCACTTATCCAAGACATTACAGTGTAGTTTACACTTGACTCTTATAAAAGACACCTCATTCGTATTTTTTTAATCTCTAGATAATGATGGAACTTATTACATTTTTTGATTTTACTTATATACTTTGATGACTTTATCAAAGATTTCTTAGCTTTTTATAAATTTGTGGTGTTGTGATTGACCTTTGATGATAAGTGATTATTCCTTATTTAAGGATATATCTTGAAAAAGAATGAAATAAGATGCATTAGTTTTCTTATAAGCGGAGTTTTTTCATATATTTACCTCAGTAAGTAAGAGTTCGACTTCATTAATCTAGAAAGGCTTAAGGGTAAATTGCATCTTTAGCTTTATTCATGACTTATTTTCTACAATGATCCTCCCCATTGCATATTCTTTCTTGCTCCTAAGGCTATCTAAAAAAAAAGTTACTAAATAAAATCGAGCATATACCCTTGCACAACATGTAGTGCCTAATGCATAAATTATGATGCAATGTAGAATTCTTAGAACGAATAAGGGCACCATTGGACTTAGGTAAATACAAATGTTGAAAATCCTAAAGCTTGAAAGTCAAATGAAATATATGAGCAAAACTTTACTATAACTAGCAACTTGTCAAAGCTGGCATCCTCACCTTCAAATTCAAGATTATACAATCTCAAGTTCTTTTAGTGTTTGCCACATGCTAGACCTAAGGAAACACTCTATCACATAAATAAGCACAAACAATGGAACACTATATCACATGTGTATGCACAAGTCTTAGATTTCTAGATCTGCACTAAAGCCTAATGGTAGCTATCTGCCTCCCATTTATTTCCCCTATTTTCTTATTTTTTATGTCCTAAATTTTTCATAAGCTACTCTTTCAGGTTTTAAGTTTAGCAGGTTGTTCTACCTTTTGCCTAAACCATCCTTA
>CATIWR010284754.1:0-13718 GCA_949677035.1 Omphalea diandra
TATATATATATATATATATATATATATATATATCAAAATAACTAATTAAAATTATATATAAAGTAATATGTTATTGTCATATATCGATCTAACTGCTCACTAATTTATTATCAAAACATAAATGAGTAAATTTTTCTCAATTAAAATACTCGTTTTTTGCCTTTATATTTTTACCAATAAAAATGATTAACTTTTTAAAAAAATTTCTGAAATTGAACATGAAAATATCGAATAAAAAAGATTTTGAGATGATGGTGAGGATCAAAATATAATTAATTGGAGAAGAAAGAGTTGTTTTTTTTAGAAAAAATGATATATTAGCTTATTTATTCATTTTATATTATTTTGATAAATTTATTGATTTTAAATGTTAAAATTTATTTATTTTTTATTATTTTAAGGTTTAAACAAACCTTAAATCTAAATATAGGAGACTAGCTTAATAAAAAAATTAATTTAGACTAATATATACTTTTTAAAATGTTCGTGATGAAAAAGTTAATTATATGAATTTGAGATCATGGATGCAAATTATCTGTCCACCATGTGACCATCTGTATTCTTTCTTTTGTCGCCATCAATGTCGCATTAGTATATTCCAAACTTGAACTAGCCAAATTTATATGTTCAGCATCTTTTTTTTTTTTTTTTCCCTAAACAAAGCATGATAAGGAGGAAAAACTTTATTAAAGTACAATTCATTCTCTGCTATAGTCATGGTGTATAAATCAGTTTTCCTATTTAGCTGTCTTTTTTTCTTGTAGATGGAACAAAAAATAAATTCCAAATCCTTTTTTTAATATAAATTTTTTTTCTTATAGCTGTCTTTTTTACTTTGCACTTTAATTTCTTCTTTTTTTTGGTATTATTATCTTTAATTTGCTCCTCTATGATATAATTTCTTAATTTTTCATAATTTCTTAATTTTTCATTTGTCAAATCGACTTAAACTTTTTAATTGTGATTCCTTATCTTCTCATAATACTAAATCGATTTGAACTCTTTGATTTTTATTGGCTACGTTAACTTGCGATTTTCAATTTAGTTTTTCATTTGATTATGAATCCCTAGACTCTTGAATTGTCAAATATTTGGCCTTCAACTAGGTAAGTGGACTTGTGATTTTTTATTATGACTTCATAACTATTGTGAATAGTTAAGTTGATTTTTAAATTCTTAAAGATTGAAAAAATCAAATTGATTTGTAAACTTCTGGATTTTTGTTAGTTAAGTCGACTTTAGGATTTCTTTTTTGGTTCCACATGGGGATAACTACTTTAAAATTTTTATTTTCTTTCCCCTTAAAAATTGCTACTTTGAATTTCTACTCGGCTTTTTCTTAAAGTTTGTTTTTTATTTTATGCTTTTGTTATTTACACTATTCGACAAGTCAAGTTTATTTAGTTTTTCAAATTTTAGATTTTTCCTTTTATTTGAATGGCTAAACAAGTGCACTTTGTAATTTTGTAGTTTTTGCATCCCTTAACTTTTGGACTATTTCAAATAAACATATTTATAGCTTCTCTATATTTTGCAAGGACCATTCGCATTAAGAACTTTTTGGATGCTCATTAATGACCAAATATAAGAATCTTTAGTGATGATGAAAATGATACTAGCTCCTGCTCCGATTTATGGATTCAATGCATTGCTATTAGACCTCTTGCTTCATCATGAAATGCTTTGAAAGAGCCAAAACATCTAATTGAATGGACAAAAGAAGTTTCATATCCATTCTTTGATTCAATTGACAATAGTATTACTCATCCTCCAAGTTTATAGTTAAGATATTCTCTTCATCCTTTTGAACTTTTTGTTGATAATTTGCCATTATTAGATCAATGCATTATCAATAAAAAAGTTTATTAGTCCTTTCTCTTTTAAATTTAATAGAGAATTTACCTGCATCAAATAATACTAGGAATGACTCAAAGATGTGCTTATAAGGAATAAGGAAGTCCTCACTAAAGCTGACATTTATAATGCTTTGTTCATCTCACATTTAACTTATGATAACTCAATGGTGTAGTACCATGCTTTTGGGAACATTGGAGTCAACTAACACCCTTTATCAATTTACAAATAAAGAAGTCATTTCATTATAGGACATGAATGTACTTGGCGGTCTTTCAACTGTGAGCATATTTTATGATGAAGTGATCTCCTCTGCTAAGGAACGCATACAAGTTGGTGAGAAATGTCAATCCTATCTATTGCATAGCTGGCAATGTTTATTTCATGCATTCCATAGGTACTCTCATAGAGTTGATCATGATTTTCAGATGACTATTAAGAGTTAGATGTAGTTTTAATTTTGCAAGAATAGTGGATATGCTAAGTCACCAAAAAAAGATTACGCAAAGTGAACCATTAAGCCTAAAATTTTTTAACCTGATAAGGGTTATTAGCGTGCCATTATCCTATGATTATAAGTGACAAAGACCTTTTACAACACTTGGCATAAAAATTTCAATTTATAAGAAAAAAGTATATTTGGTTGTTTTAATGTCTTGTTGGTTGTGCTTGTTTTTTCTTCCTCATGAAATAACTAACCTTATCCGCCCTAGTACATTAAAGGTTATGAGCATGATAGCTATTGGCGATTCTTTTTGTTTAGTCGTCCCAGTATAAGCTAGTATTCATCATGGCTTGTACGTCATCTCTACTTTGACAAACCTACAACAATGACTAGCTTCATATAAGCCCTTTCTTCCTTAGTCGATAAGCCTAAAAAGATAGTTCATGGATCTACTTATGTCCTATGATTAATCTTTCTCTTTATTCATCCATTGTATCTTTATTTTCTTCTTCATAAGCAAGTGGAGCATCTTCAACATTTTCTCGAATCAATAGCTCATCTTAATCAATATCTTTTATAGTGAGATGATATGCGCTTATTACTTCATCATTTCCTTCTTATTCATCATCAATTAGATTATTGATCATCATTGTTTTGTTGTTAAGCTCTTAATCATTCCCTAGGTTTTACCACCCATTCAAACTGTCATTTTATTCAATAAGAAATGCATATGTCTTTTATAATAAATTGAATTGGTAGGACACTTTTTTTTTTTTTAATTCTTGGCTTTTTTAGCTTTAAAGATTCTAAGCCTTACTTGCACAAAAATCCTCTAACTATAAATGTCTTTCCTTCTTGTGTTTTAATCAATCAAATATCAAACTCTAATTCAAAGGTACTCCTAACCTAACAAAAACTGAGGGTTTTGAGTTATTTTGATTCTCTTCATCTTCATATATTGTGATATATCTAAATTTCTTTTGATGAACTTTTATACGCATGGAGTTGAGGATTCACAGTGAATACCAACCTTAGAAGTTTTAGCAACGTTACCTTTTTTTCTTTATACTTTGTGTATCCTGCTTGTAGTCTTATCAATTTTCTTTTTTGTTAATATCTTTTAAATCCTTTGAAAGCTTAGAGGCTTTGTCTTGCATGTATCTACCTTTTGCTAGTCGTCTATAAGCATTAAGACCAAAACCATTTACACATAGGTTGGGAGGTCCTCATGTTAATAATTAGCTCTCATAAAGGCTTCACAAATCCCTTTGATGGTTGTTTGAAACCTTGCGAGCACTAAGGCTAGTGACAGAAGGATTCATATCCTTTAAATCTTAGGTATGTCCTCAATTCTAACTTGAAATGAAGCTTTGACCCTCTTTTTATGGACACAGAAACATATTTTCAAGCATTAAAGCTTTTTATTTAGAATTACCCAAGTCTTTAAGGAAAGATTTATACTTCTCCTTAGGCAATAAAGGTTGATCCTTCTTGGATGCTTTTTATTTTTCTTTTTTATTAGGTAATTCATTTTTCCCTTTAATTAGGTTAGGACTAAATTGCACCTCTTCATAATGTGTATTGAGAAGTAAAACTTTGCATCAACCAAATATGACCTACCACAATAAAAGGTTTATAATCTGCTACCGCCTTTTTCACTTGTCCATCCTTACTATATTTGAAGCATTGGTGGAGTGTGGATAGAACAACACGATGATGATGAATCCAAGAGTGTCCTAACAACATATTATAGCTTGTCTTTGCATCAATAACATGAAACATAACACTTGACTCCATGTCATCAATGAGCAAATCAAGTTGGACTTTGTCTATGGCTTTTTGCCTACCTAGATTGAATCCTTAAACCATTAATCGACTTTGTGAATGTTCATCAATACTTAGGGCAAGTCCTTTATGGTTTTAATTGGTAGGATGTTAACAACCTATCCATTATCCATCAAGATTCAATTAACCTTTATCTCTTCAATGTACCCTAAGACAAAAAGTGGTCCGTTATGAAATTTGAAACGAAATAAGTGATCATCATTTATTAAACTGATTTTTTCAGCACATGCATAGGAGGCTTGAAGGTTACATGTCTTTATTTTCCCACCCTCTAGTTTATCATCTAATTTTTTCTTTCATTCAATTTAATGACATGAAATGGTATGATAAGACTTTTTCATGAACCTTGTAGGCATGAAATCAATGAAAGTAATTAGCATGTTTGGCTTATGATAAAAAAGGTTATCACTTGAAGATGAACTAATAGTTTTTCCTTACTTAACCTTATTGATTTTGGTTGCATTGTAGACATTTTTAACTTTCTTAGTACTATAGCACATTTAGGATGAGACAACCATGCTTCTTTTGAGTCTTTTTTGTGCAATGACAGTCTATCTTTCATCATAAAGCTCATATTTTTAGACCTTTATTATTGAGATGATGCCCCTAGTTAAACATTTAACATTTCTTTTATGGAGAAGGAGCTTCAACTTTGATTAGGTCAAAGGACTCGAAGTTGATTGTGTTGAACAAAGACTAGACATTAAAGTGGAAGCCATATTAGAACTAGCCTTCCATCATCATAAGTGGTTTCTTCTTTCTTCTATAGATCTAGAATTTTAGCTTTTAAAATAAAAATATTTTTTCACTGCATCACTGACCAATCAATCATATCTGTAGTAGTTTGGATCGTTAGTACAATTAGCCTCCTTAGTACTCTTCATTTCAGGAAGTTTAGTGAAATGGGCCTGAAGTAAATCATCTAACATAATGGACATATTAGAATCATAAAAAGGGTATTTATTATCCTGTTTTTCCTTTAATATCATTTCTTTTTGCTCCTTGCTTTGGATAAGAGTGAATTGACCATCTGACTTCTTTCTAGATTTAGTATTAATTTTAATAGAATCAAAGTTACTGTCATTGATTGCTTATTGTTAGATTTGGATGTTGGCTTAGTGGCCTTTCACACCTTTTGTTTTTCTAACCCTCTTTTGGTCTTATACAATAATATTTTGATTGCCAAAATTTGCAATTTTAAGCTCCATATTATGGGCTCGAGTAGCAAGTTCTTTCAAAAAATTGGGGCTTAATTTCCTATAAAATGTAGTGATGTACCCTGTACGTACCTTTGATACACATCAATTCCATAAATTTCAGAAAGCTAATTCTTACAATTTAGACTCGAATCCTTCAATTTTAAATGCAGTCAATGACTAACTCATCCTTATATTGATGAGTTGTAGTAAGCTCGATCATGCTAACAATACAACAAGTGTTATAAAAGCGATTAAGAAACTCAACTCCAATTATTTCAAGTTATTAATCAAACCTGACCTTCAATTTTTGCACCAATCAAAAGCATTGCTCTTAGCGATTGAACAAATTGCTTGACAAAGAGATCTTCATATTTTCCAATAGTATTACAAGTTTTGATAAAGTGAGCAACATATTGTCTAGAATTTCCTTTGTCATTAAAATGATGAAATTTTAAAGATTGATAATTTTCAAGCATTTTTTACTAATCGATCCTTTAAGTATAGGGCTTGACATATGTGTAAGAAGGTTGATTCGTGCTCTCAACTTAATTTTTGATAGCTTCATTTATGAGCTCTTTCAACTAAACAACAAAAATAGAATCATCAACTAGTTGGATGGCCTTTATAGCCTTTGGAGCTGTGGTATTTTCCACAACCTCTTGAGGTTGTTTTGTGGTTTTAGCAACATGAACTTTTCCAGTTTAGTTCTGGACTTTGTTCAATAAAGATGCAGTTTGAGCATTTTTTAAGCATTTGCAATGATGAGATTTTCTACCATTCTTATCAACTTAGTGATTGCTCCTCCACGGTTGATGTGCTTGTCGTCATCGCTATCACAACACCATTTGATAGTGTACAAGGAGAGGTTGGGCCAAATCCTTCGCTGGTATGAGCAGATAATTCACTAAAGGTTAGTCCTTTTAATGAGAAAGTGAGCATAAATACATTACTTTCAATTGCCCCTAGTGCTTTTAAAGAGATAAAAGACTCTTGTAGAAGAGGGACTAATCACATGTAGACATCAACAATAGCTTTAGTTTTGAAACCAACACCAAAGTTGGCATTAGTGATGGACTCAATATTAAAAGCAGTTCAGGCCTTTAGTTGAGTTGTCTTGCGGGAAATGTTCTTCATTTTTGGAGAAAATAAATTAAATTGCATGCTGAAAAAGCTAATTTATGCTTTGAAGAAAAGAGATGAGAGATAGAGTTAGTCTTCTAGAGATAGTCTTGTTAATATATATATATATATATATATATATATATATATATATATATATATACATAGTCTTATTAAAATCTATATATACAAATTTTATTAAAATCTATATACACAAATTTTGTATAAAGTTAAAATAAGAAAAACAAGTACAAATTATTAAATTTATAAAAGGTGGATTACAATCTCTAACAATTTATTTTTAAAGAATTAAATCCTCTAATTTAAATTTTTGAACAAAAATGATATTCAATGGTCGAATGAATTTGATCTTGAATCAAGAATGAAACTCTTTATTTGATTATGGAGAAGAGCATATCAAAAGCAATTCAAGGGTATGATAACTTGATTTCAAACCAAAGATGGATTTTCATCTTGTGGAACTTGAAGATTTAAAGACTTTAAAACTTTGAAGATTTGAAAGCTTAAACTTATAGAGTGACATTTTGTAGATGTGTTCGTAAGTATAGAAGATTCTATATTTATAGATTTCTTTAAAGAAGTGCTTCACTTTATCAACAAGACTAAGAGATGATAAAGTATTTTTTTCCCAAATTTTTTTTTATCAAGAAAGACTTTTGATTGATATACTTGGCACGTCATTATTGGCTCTTGCTACATTATTTAGGACACATAACTTATTTTGATTAGCCATATGTGGGTTTAAATTAATAAACTTAGTAATAATTTAATAGTTATAATTAATTTAATTTAAATCTAACTAAATTAAAATAGACTAAATAAGTTGATTAATCAATAATAATTAAATTTAAGCTCAAATAAATTTAATTAGTTCTAATATACCCAAATGTATTTTTTTTTTGTTGATCTAAAATTTTCAGATCTATAGTAAGTTTTATTTTTTACAACTAAATATAACTTATATTTCTGTCATGATCCTACTTTTATAATTGATAAATTTATTTCTTTTTCTTTCTTTATTTTTCCTTTAAAAATAAATTCTTATTTTATATTAGAAAAAAAAAAGTAATAGGAGAGAAAATGAGATAGAAGAAAGTGAGTAATTTCTTTTTTTTTAGGGACATATTTATTTCCCTTCATCCGTTTAGAAAGGAAAAAAAATTTCTCTTCAAAATGAGATGATTAAAAAAAGTGAAGTTAGAAAATTTATTTCCTCTAAATTTCTGTTCTTTCTATTTTCTTTTTATCTCCAAATAGAAAAAAAATTCCTTTTTGACCGCCACTTGCTTTTCTCCCCATCTTTGCTCTTCCCTCATCAGAGAGTCAATCTCTCAAAATTCATTTTTAATTAGCTGCATTAAGACTATTTATAAAATTGGCCAAATATGATGGTGCTGACATAAGTGATGATTACTACAACACTTTTAGTTTAGTCGTGTCATCCAAATCCTATCCTGTGAAACATGAATAGGAAGCGGCGCCAGGGCTACTAACACGTGTCACACTCCCCCTCTTTCCAGAGTATAGACTCCTTGTCCGCTTTATCTTCCTCCATCTGCGCCCTATAAATAGCACAAACATGCTTGACCAAAACCACAATTCAACTTCCTAAGCTTATTGGATCCATATCTAACCCTGCAAAGCTCCTTACTTTCTTCACTCGCATGGCGGCCCCTGACCTCTTCACCATCCTCCCTCGTGTCCTCATAGTCTCCAGACGCAGCGTTCGCAAAAACAAGTTTGTAGATTTCGTTGGTACGTTCTTTTCAATCCCTACATCTTTTTTTATTTCTTGACAGTCTTAAGGTTGGCTCAAACTAGTGTCTAATTTTCAGGAGAATATCATCTTGATCTTATAGTTGGATATGGCGCGGTACCAGTCATTGTGCCTCGTGTTAATGGGGTACATATGTTGCTAGAAAGTTTTGAGCCAATCCATGGTGTTCTTCTCTGTGAAGGAGAAGATATTGATCCATCTTTATACGAAGCAGAAACAACTAATCTGTCACTTGAAGAGCTAGAAGAAATCAGGAGGCTGCATGCAAGCGATACGGCAATTGACAGAGAGAAAGATTCAATTGAATTACGGCTAGCGAAACTTTGCCTTGAAAGGAACATACCTTACTTGGGAATCTGCAGAGGATCGCAGGTACTAAATGTTGCCTGTGGTGGTACCCTTTATCAAGATATAGAGAAGGAGATATCAAGCAAGTGTAATGTGGAGTCTAGGGTGAAACACATTGATTATGATAATTATGATGGGCATAGACACTTGGTTAAGGTAGCTGAAAATAGTCCTTTGCATCATTGGTTTAAGGATTCTTTGGAAGAGGTAAAAATGGAGATTTCTGTTAATAGTTATCATCATCAAGGTGTTAGGAGATTGGCTCAAAGATTTGTGCCTATGGCGTTTGCACCTGATGGGTTGATTGAAGGGTTTTATGATCCTGATGCTTATAATCCTGAAGAGGGTAAGTTTATAATGGGGCTTCAATTCCATCCAGAGCGAATGAGGCATCCCGATTCCGATGAATTTGATTATCCGGGATGCCCCAAGGCTTATCAGGTAAACATATATATATATATATATATATATATATATATTTATATATATATAGATATTTGAAATTTGAATTGATTAATTGATCTATTAGTGTTGTTTATATGTGTTTCTGGAGTACTAATCATGTAAATTTATGCAGAAATTTGTGAAGGCTGTGATTGCCTATCAAAAGAAGCTTAATAGCACTACATCTGTGCCAAAGCCTGTAAAATTAAATCAAGAAATGGAGAAGAAGAGAAAAGTTATCCTTCGAAGCTTCTCGCTCGCTAGAAATATGTACACTAATGTCCAAGAGATGCACCCATCAGAAGAATCAGAACTGAGAGCTGGAGCAGAATTTCTAGAGGTACAATTTCATTTATAATCAAAGCAATCAACAAGCTAGCTCTTGAATTATTTTAGGATTTTTAATCTAAAGATGTGAACTTTTTTGGTGTATATTGAAACTTTTCAAATATAAAGGTGTTAAATAGACTCTCAATCAAGTAAACACTCAACCGTTAAACTGCACTTAATTATTATTATTTTTTTCATATAACATATTGCAGTCCAACATGGCTTTGAGTTTGCAACAAGAGAACAGATTAAAGCAGATGGGAGCAACGGTTAGGAATGCAGGATCATACTTTGAGAAATTGAAGTTGAATGAAGAAAGGGAAAGATTAGCAAGAAATGTGATGGGTAAAATGTCTGTGGAACAGTTGTATGATCTCTTGTCTTTCTACCACATGATGGGACAGATTTGCTCTGAAGTGTTGGAAAGAAAGCTCAGTGGCATTGTCAATGATATTGCTTCCTGATATATATACTTTGTTGGTTGGGGCTTTTTAATCATCACAGGAATTGCCTGAAATATGTTACGTTTTGTTTCCCTTTTCCTCTTTGTTTTCACACGATATATATGATACAAGTTAAACGAGCAATGATCTTCACTACTTTCTGCTATGTGGCAAACTGAAAAAGTGATTCATCATTGATGATAGGTTGTTGATTTGCTAATCTATGGATAACTCATTCCGAAACTTTTAAATTTTATGTACTTTTATTTTAAAATTTTTTAAATTTAATTGTAACATTCAAACTTTTAAATTATTTACATTTATTGCATGGAACTTTTTTTTTTTAACAAATCACACGCTAGAAGTAAAGTCAAAGGTTTAAAATTTTTATTTTATTTGAAAATTATCAAATCTTAAAATTAGACTGATTTCATATATTGTTGATTTTTATTTTATTTTATATCAAATTTTTAGAATAAAACGGTATAAAATATAAAACAATTGAATAACAAGACACAATGATTTTGTGATTAGTGATCTTTTTCAAATATGAATAAATGCAACTAGTCTAATGTTCATCTAGAATTTAAAGTTTAAAGTGAATACAAATCTGCAATGTAATATCAATATAAATTCTAAACTAAAAACATAAAAACAAATCATGTAAACTAAATATTTATATATATGCTAATCAAATAAGGCAGTTTCATACTTAGAAATATATAGAAATATATATAAATAAATCGAAATAAAATTATATAATTCTGAGTTCAATTATAGGTATTTTTTTAGAATCATTTTGTTTTTTCGCTCTGAAATAATAAACGAGGATTTTTTATTCTTTCCAGTAGTCTTTATAATTGATTTTTCAGTTTTATTTTGTGTATATTTAGATATTATCACCTTCTCTGCACGCCCCTATGCTCCACTATCCCTTCCTCATCTAATTTGCTTCTCGAATCGATACATACCTAAAGAAATAAAGATGATCAAAATTCTAAAAATTGATCGTCGGAGATGGATCATAATCAGAGATTTTAACGATTTTGGGAGGAAAATAAAGATTTTAAAGAAAGCAGCACAGTAGAGCCCAGAAACAAATGTTGCATGATACGCTAACCCCTCTTCATCTCTCCCAACTCACAACCTCCTATTTGTCGCCGTCGACGGCTTCATCTGCGTCTTTGACACTGATCCAATTGCTTTTTTTTTAATTTATAGGCTTAATCATTTCAAAGTTTGTTCCTTTTTGTACTTGACTCTTGATTATAATTTTTTGATTTTATTTTCACCAGTATTTTCTGCTGGAATTTTTTATGTGGGCTAATATTAATTATGGGTTGATTTTTTTAATTATTTATAAAACGGACTGAATAATATAGTTTATTGATTTGGGATAAGCTCAATTAAAATGTGATCAATTGAGTTATAGACTTGTGACATATTTTATGAGCCGATATGAAAGACGGTCAGTGTAGGTATATTTTAACATGGACCTGTAATGGATAGGCCTGTTAAAATTTATTATAAATAGGCTAGGTCTCCTCTTCTGCCTTCATAATAAAAAAAAAAAAAAAACCCTAGTTGCTACGCACATTGTAGCCGTATTTGAGAAGGTCAAGGAGAGGAAGACCTAGCTTCCGTTTTCAACCGTTATGACAAATTCTTCAAGTGGTTTAATTTCAGTGTTCGTAATTATGGTTCAGAATAATTTGAGATTCAACGCGGAGACATGTATGCAATTTGTTTCCATTCAATTATTAAATTTGGTGTTCTAAATTTATGTACAAGATCATGATTTAAATTGTAACATATGGTATCAGAGCTTCAAATTGTACATGGTTTAGAATCCTAAATATTTTGTATTGTTAAAAAAAATTTGTAATTTTGATTACCGACTATAGCAGTTGGCTATATATTTATTTGCACCTATCAAAACAAGTTATCCGCTCAGCGAGGACGTTTGGTGCAGCGCGGAAGTCTTGATAGGTTGCGGGTTCAAAACCAAAGGTAGCCTTTTTTCTTCTTTTTTCCTTTCTTCCTTCTCCTTTCTGTGTTGGCCAAACAGTTTTATTTTTCCCAAATTCGGCTTTCAAAGCCACATCCGGCATAACCATTCCTTCTCCTTTCTATGTTGGCCAAACAGTTTTATTTTTTCCCAAATTTGGCTTTCAAAGCCGCATCCGACATAACCAAGTAATCGATTCTCCACGGTTATTTTCTTCTCACAAATATATGTGCTCCTCAACCACTGAAACACAAACTCTTTTCTCTATCCACTGTAGCAACATCGCCCAGGCGCATACAGAGTCCAATGAAGAAGAGCAGCCGTTGTTTCTCCTGCATTAGATTAGTGGTTATGGATGCCCATGGCGGCAATGTAGATGGTGGTAAAGGAGATTAAGTTCTCAAAATATTATTTTGGGACACTAACAGATTATGAAAACTGTGAGGGTTTTGAAAATTGTGTTGTTTGTTTGTTAATCTGTGTTGGTTGTTTGTTGATTTGTGTTGTTGCTTTGGTTGATTTTGCGATGGCTTGTTTGGTTGATTTGTCTGATCCAAGATCGGCGCCATGTCCTTGCCGGTGAAATCAAGTTTCTGTAACAAAAAAAAAAACGATAGAAAAAAAAGGGGAGAGGGATGCGTGTCGTGGGTTTCGAACCCACGATTGCATCCCTTAGATACGTAGCCTTATCCAACCGAACTAAGTCATTTGTCTGTCAATATCTTATGCGCGATAATATTTATATAATTCACTTATATTCATCTATATAATGATTCGCCCAAAGGGAGTTATTAGATGCATTGATTTTGGGAGTGCTTGTTGAAATAAAGAGAAAATTCCAAATCAATGTATATAATAACCTGCCCAAAGAGGGTTATTAAATGCATTGATTTTGGGAGAGATTGTTGAAATTGAAATGAAAATTCCAAAT
This sequence comes from Omphalea diandra, assembly GCA_949677035.1. NCBI lineage: Eukaryota > Viridiplantae > Streptophyta > Magnoliopsida > Malpighiales > Euphorbiaceae > Omphalea > Omphalea diandra. The sequence goes on from CATIWR010284754.1 coordinate 12,765, forward strand.
TAATGTATATGATAACCTGCCCAAAGGGGGTTATTAGATGCATTGATTTTGGGAGGGCTTATTGAGATAAAGAGAAAATTCCAAATTAATGTATATAATAACCTGCCCAAAGAGAGTTATTAAATGCATTGATTTTGGAAGGGCTTGTTGAGATGAAGGTTTTTTGTGTTTGGAGATGCATTAGTCTAGAGAGTCTATATGCCCAAAGGGGATAGATTTCTCGAAACTAGTGTGATCTCGGTTGTGTGCTTCATAACTAGAAATTCTATTGCATGTGCATGTTCTGCCCAAAGGGGAATATGTAGTGATGTCAGAATTTTTTAGATTGTGTAAATTGCAAATTTATTTTGTGTATAGCCCAATTCTGATACATACTTTTGTTTTGTGCGAACAGTCTCATTTAGTCTTAACAATAGTACTGCGAACGTTGAACTCTTGACTAGCACAAACTTTAAGAGGTGGAAATAGGACATTCAGTTTGTTTTGGGAATGAGTGAGATAGAATATGTTTTTGTGATGATGATCCTGCTAAACCCACCTAAGAGAGTAATATTGAAGGAAAATGAATTACTTATCAAAGTGAGAGAGATATAATCGTATTAGTCTTATGGTTATAAGAAAAATTATTTCTGAATATTTAGAAGCAGTTTGTCCATTGATGTTACTACCAAAGTCTTTATTGCTGCTGTAGAAAATATAAACTTTGTATCTGATAAGATTGAGGCTAGAACTCTTATGAATCAGTGAACCATTATGAAATACTGCCATAGTGGGAGTGTAAAACATTACATTCTAAATCTAGTTCACCTTCAAACCAAACTTAGGGGTCTGAAACTTGATTTATGTTTCAATTTTGAGATGAGATTGTATATTAGCTAAATATTGGAGTCTGAATTTTGTCTAATTATGGAGAACACCTTTTATGTTCCATCTTTGAGGAGAAACTTGTTTTCT
>CATIWR010284765.1:0-25364 GCA_949677035.1 Omphalea diandra
TCCGAGGTAATTTGGGATTTAAGTGCCATTAGAATAGCTTGCTGCTTAGCATTCTCAACCTGAGCTTCAACCCATTGTCTTTCACTTGTTCCAAATCTGTAAATTTAGTAATCATCTTATAATCAATATAAATTAAACAAATCGCCACCTGTAAATCACCGTTACACAGTAAGAAGATCCACCACCAATTGGCCCCAATCCATATCACACACAACTAGGAAACCTTATCAGTGACTTCACACACAGACCATAATCAAATAATCAAAAATCATGTCACCCCCAAAATCGTAGACAAATGAGTGCTCATGCATGGACTTGCTCTGATGTGAATGTGTGTGCATGCATACTCATACATACGCTCTGCATATGTGTGTGTCTCTATGAGAGAAGGAGAGAGAGAAAGAGAGACAGACAGAGAAGCATGATAAATTGGCAAAATCAAATTTAAAGAATAACAATGAGATGTGATGTGCCACTTTACTAATTTCAGATGTACCATAGGCATTAGAATAAAAACTCTAATCTCGTTGTCTTTGACAAGAATAATTTACACCACTTACAATTTGTATTGTCTAGATTAAACTTGAAAAACTATCCCACATGAAATTAAAACCTATACCACTAATAACAACCTGCTGCTTAGTATCAGATTTCACATTATTAAAAACATAATATAATTATAGAGAAAAAAACACCCAATATCTAAAGGGGGACAAAACAATTTGGAAACAAAGTACATACATGGACCGAAGTCGTTGCAATTCAGATACACGTTGATGATGAGATTTTTCAATATCTGCCATATTGGAAAACAAGTAATGAGGTCAATTTCATAATAGGTAGTAACTTGAAAGATCTAGCGGCACATGCTCAGCAACTGAAGTGCACCAATGCAATCACATTGATAGCAGGACCTCACTAGCTTAGCTGGGAGCATGTTTTTATACCAAATTAGCTACAGGATAAAATATCAACAGATTGATATTGGAAAAAGAAAATTTAGAAAGGCAACAAGAAGAAGAAGCAACTTGAACTTAAGGTCTATAAGCAAAAGGGAAGAATACCTCTAACTAAAATATTTGAGATGTCATCCAGACTCACCCATGAACATTTTGATTTGCCCTCTTCAGCAACTAGTCGAAAAGGACCCTGATTAACACATTAAGACTAGCATTGGATGAAAATCTACAATTTATCCTTCTGTCTTTATTAACCAGTTATGAATGTCAGTCATCTTATCAGACATGTATAATAATGGAGACAGTATAAAACAAGCACATACAATTATTGAGCTAAGGTAGCACAAAACATAACTCCATCACTAAAAGATTTTAACCAAGGTTAAATCAAGCATGAACAGTCCCAACCAAGCCAAATACAGGAAAAGATTTGCAATAGTGACAACCAAAATTTCATGGCATCCTTATAATTAATCAAGGAAGTTTGAGATGGCTTGGTTATCTCAAGATGTAGAATGATTGAATGCGCCAATTTGGTAGATTGAGCGTATTTCAATTATTCAGCGAAAAAAAGAGGAGAGATAAATCAAGGATGAAGTGTATTACTACATTTCTATGATGTTGTACATAAAGCCCTAAACAGGGAAGCATAGAGAAATATTCATCCATATTCCATAGAACTGACTCCTACCAAATTGGAATAACAGCTGAGTAATAAAGTATTAATTGAGAGTATAGAACATCATCTATACAAATACTATAAGAAAAACAACAACCAAGTGAAAAGAAATAGGTGTGATGCTATTCCTTTTTTTTTTTTCTCCCAAAATATGATATCTGCACGAGAGAAACTCCAGAAAACACATCAGCATGGTTAAACCAATGCTTTCTTTGAAAATCATTTGAAAAGGAGATAGATAATGGAAACCGTATCTATGCAATTCTCTGGTTCAGGGATATCTTTTTTAATCCAGAATTTGGCAACTTAATTTTCTACCAGAAGCAATATGGAGACATGCGGTGGTTTCAAACATCTTCAAGAAAACTACTTCTGAGACTACATACCGTGTCCAATTGCTTAGAGAACCACTGATTTATTTCCTTTGTACAACCTGAATCCCCGAGCAAGTATGGATGAAAATCAGAGTAAACTAAGTAGATACCATCCTCTACACAAAAAAAAATGATAAACTCAGCAAAAGAAAAAAATGAAGTAAATCTTTCATTGTATGCAAGAGTTTGAAATTTGCATGTGTGTGGAATCCCATTTTTATGACAATGGGAGTAGAAGTAAAAGAATTCTCATGCTTGAACTGACAACTAGAAGCCAAACTCAGCCTACAAAATAAGAATAGCACCTCAACTAGTCTTGATCTAACTTTTAACCTTACCCTTCTTTTCTGACATTTCCACCTGTACACCTCTCACACACAAGGGTTAACACACCAGTTTCCACCTAAAACTTTATGATTGCAGGAAAAGAGAGAGAATATTTGTTTTAAAAAATAGACTAAGATGACTTCTAGATCACTGACCATCTACCATGTGAATTAGATCAAAGAGACTTAAACTAAAATACCTATACTCACATCTAACAAAAGGCTCTAAGTTACCATGTTTATCCTGTTCACGGAAAGGACCAAGCAAACTTATCGAGCAGAAAATTTGGGTATTAAAGCTCATGTCTCTTACATAAAATACTTTGAAAGACAGAACCATGACAATGTTGATTTTAAAATGTCAATGATGAAAATCAGAGGTATGAACATGAAAGGAAAGCACCACCATCCCCAGAATGATAATGAGCCAACTCTTGTGCTGTAGATGCAATTCTTCCAAGAACTTCATTCATCTGTACAAGAATTTTTTTTTTTTTAAAAAAAAGTGTTACATAAGCAACAAATTGCCACAAGCAGTCCTCCGGGCATAGAAGCAAAAAATATAGAAACAGCCCTCCGAGAGAGTGTACCCTAACTACACAGTTGTTGGAGAGATTATATAAATCTTATACTTCCATACCCGTAAATTTCGTGCCGAAATACTATCATCTATTGCTGTAAGGTATCCATTGACAGTAGATGTTGCAGCAACTCGTGCACGTCTCCCTTGAACCAAAGCTGAAGCCTGGCCAGAAAGCATATCAAACTGACACTGCAGATTCCTAAGCTGTCTCTGCAACTGTAAAGCTTCAGCTTTGTATGCCAGAGTAGCATCCCTAAGTGGGAAAAAAAAAAAAAACCATCAGTGCTAAAGCAAAATCCCACAATGCATGATCGAGTCAGAATGGAAAATTCATATGATTCCATGGCTAATTCGAGAACCTTAAATTACATTTTAAAGAACCAATAAAAGCGGCAAAAGTATCAATTGGCTTCAATCTCATCCTATTTTGGAAATCAGTTTGACTCCACCTTAAGCGTAAAAAAAGAGCCAATAACATCAGAAATAATAAACACAAGTAAATACAGAAACAAAACCATTACCGAATATCTTTTAAGGCTTCTTCAGCTCCAAAAACAGCTTCTTGATTGTCTCTACCGGAAGAAAAGGCTGAAATGCTATCAAAAGCAAAGTCCAAATCCTCCCCCTGTAACCCCCACCAGATTCACTCTATTAGACGATACCATAAAGCACCAGAATTAGGGCAAGAAAAAAAAAAGGCATTTAACCTCTAGTAGTTTCCCTTCTTGTAGAAACTGCTCGTACCTGGACAACAAAAAGCCACAAAATAGACAATTATGAGGAATTATTAATAATGAAGAAACGAATTTGAAGGAAAAGAAATAGATAACGGAACTGGGAGAGATCGGAGAGGGAAAGGACGTTGGAGGGGCGAAGGCTGGAGCAGATCCAGTCGAGGATGGGACGTGCGTCGTCGTATTGGAAGGGCCATTCGAAGCTATCAGGATCTAACGTCTCTGCTCCTTGGTATCCTAATTCACCTAACAACGCGCACAATCGACCTCCGCTCATTTTCAAAGATAGTTAGGTCTTAGTGTAGATCAATCAATGGTACTATACGTATTCAACATATACATCTTCTTTTCATCGTCGTGTCGCATTTCATTTTCAAAATCCTCTGATTGCTAAAGAACTCGGCTTTTGGCGCCGGCCCGCTTGAAATGAATTGCCGTTAGTTTTACAGTGAGAGTGGGAACTGTGTAGTTACACTTTCTTTCTACAGTTTGTGCTTCGGTGTGCTTTGGCTGCTTGTACCCTGAAGACTAATTCTGCAGTCTGTAACCTTAGAATAGACTACTTGACTTGATTTAGCCGATTGTATCTTAACCTTTAACAGACTTGATACATCAGTTCTTTCACTAGAGATTAAATTTTACCCTGGCCGTACAGTATACCGTCTTCTAAATTGGGTTTGGTTGTAGTAGGAACAGTCAGCAGACTACCCAAGAGCACTCCTAAGCAAAAATTAATTAAGACAAAACAAGAGGTTCAATAAGAAGTTCAGAACCGACCCATAAAAGATCTAGAAATGAAATCCCAAAGTATAATTCATTTCTTGTTGGGATACTATTTCTTAGGGGAGTTTAGTTAGCGAAATTATTTAATAGGTCCATTTCAAATCACTTTCTTAAAAAAAAAAAATAATTCAGAAATGTCAAATTTTATTGATATACAAAATTTAGAATTAATATTTTTGATTTATATATAGATAATTCAAAAAAAATTAATATAAATTACTACCATACCCCTAATACAATTACATATTTTTATATAATTAATCTATACAAAAGTTTTATACAATAAAATTTATCATAGTAATCAATTCATGAAATATAATTATAATATATAATGTTATAATACATAAAAAAAATATAATATTATTTATAATAAAATTAATATATAATATAATAAAAATATTATTATAAAATATTATAATATGATAATATATTATAATATAATTAATACATATTATTCAGTATTACTAAATAATTATTTTCTTATATTAAAAACTACTTAATAATTATAGCATATTAATAATTCAAATATATAGTCTATGAGAATAAAAATTCATGAAAATTTAAAAATTATTTAATTACTCAACAAACTAATAAGAGACTATAATTTTTTATAGTTTAATAATTATTTTAATTAAAATTGAATGATAATCTATATTTTTTATTTTGATTAGAATTATCTTAGACAAATATATAAGTTTTAGTTTAGCAAATATATATATATATATATATATATATATATATATATTATACTAACAAAGAGTATATTTGTCAATATAAAAGTATATAATTTTTAACAGTCATGAAAAAGTAACTTTTCAACTCTTAAGATGAAATTATATTTTTCATGTACATGGAAAAGTGAAGCTATGACTCATATGTTCAAAAATGTAATTTTTCTAGTGATATAACTTTTTCAAACAAACCAAATATCTAAATTCAACAATCCCAAATTACTTTCCCTTGAAATTCTGCTAATTAAAGCCCCCTTAATGAAATCCCAAATTACAACTCATCTACCTTATTCTTTTGATCCATTTAAAAATTCAAATTTTGAGACGATTAAAAAGAAATAAATCATATTTCAGTAATTTTGATTTAAAATTTTAAAAGAAATAATTTTATGGAAATATTATATTTATTAAAAATCTTATGATTTTTTGAAAAAAATTATTTCAAATGAAATAGATCAATACAACTTATTCTAATATCCTTATAAATTACTACAAATTAAGTTTTTGAAATAGTGGTAATTATACTTGTTTTCTATAAATGGTGATCATTAACGAACTACAATAATTTCATTTCATGATAAATTTATTCAAATCAATTTTATTTCAAATAAAAAAGTTTATTTTAAAGTGAAAGAATTCTATAATAATTAAAAAAATCTTCTTTTCTCTCGCATGATATGCTCTGAATCGGACCTCAAATTTCAAAAAAATTCCCTGGATGAGAATAGCGTTGCTGTCGATCAGTTGCAAATCACGAAGAGCAAAAACTGTAAAATATGCCTCCAAAGTTCTTGCATGGAAACCAACATTCTCTTCTATGAGTTTTATCTCCATTAACAACCCTCGATAGCATAGAATTCATCTCAATGGAAGCTGGCTATTTGAAGATCAATCGATCTTCAGCCAAGAAGAAAAGACACGAAGAGAAAGAACCCTGGAATAAACCCAAAAAAGGCAGACTAAACAACAACTTAAACATGAAAAAAAAAACGCAGAAGAACAAAGTAAAATAAGAAATAACAGAGGATTAAACAATATGCCTCAAGCTCGCCATGATTACAAGTAATAACTATAATAAATTAAATCTTAAATGCAAATGCCAAGGAAAAAGTTTATCCAATAAGCTTTTCTTCTTTTTTTTTTAACTTTCGACAAGGATATCATCAGCAATCTACTGACTGAGACTGACTCAATTGACTACAACTAGGTTAAAGATGACATACAATCCTTGTATTATCAGAAAAATTTTGGCTTCCTGATAGCAAGGCAATATCAATTAGGGCGCAGCCACAATTTTCAAGTGGTTGGTAGATCTCACATTCTGCCACTCCCCAAGGTTTTAGGGATTTCAGCATTAAAGTTCAAAGGCGAAGCCTCTTTACATAATCATTCAGTCCCTTTCATCAGGGAAGTATCTTTGGGTGTCAAATGGCTGGTTCTGAGAATTGCGATCAGGCAACTCTTAAGGCATTCCTCTATTCATTGGTGCAAATGCTGCAATTTGAAAAACTATAATACCTTAGAACTGCAGTAATGCAAAATTTGAATAAAATTATATCAAGCACAATCAGCCAGGCCTAAATGTTTAAGTTGTCTTCATAAATGACATAAAGTCGGGATACAATATAACCAAATGCTGAAGAAAAAGAAACTTTCCTTGGCATGGTAAAAAATGGGAATAAGTCCCACTCGACTCAGCTCTACAAGGTCGCATTCTCTTTTCTACAAGACACAATATGTGTCATGCCACATGACCCCTCAGCTCAATAAAAGAATTTCTCTTATAATCCAGATATCTAGGATTTCCTTTGAAAGTTGCATTTTTCTGCAGCACATTTTGTTTCAAAAATTGACTAATAAAATCTTGAAATCCAAGGAATGAAAACAAACCATTCAGCTCATCAATCAATGCCAAAAAAAAACCTAAAGCCATTTCCAATAAATGGTGGTACCAGACGTTAGAGAATATATACATAGAAATAGATATAACACAAGGGACTTCCAAAATGAATAATGTACCTCACAGTCAACACCTCTCCCCCCTTTTTCCTTCTCCTTTTTTCTTAGGACACTTTGTAAGTTGAATCAGAAGTTGCATCCTTCCACATGCTTCAAAAACTAGAGACTATAGGTAAATTAACACAGGTGAACTAGAAGGAGACTTTACATTTGTGCATCAGGCTCAGCAACTTTAAAGAGTAAACTCATGGATGTAATATTGAAGTCCTAACTCACACACAAGTTAACAAAGAAATTAAGTTCAAACAGTTCTTGGGTGTTTCAGTTCTTTATACACCCATATATGCATGCATTCTTTTTTTTATCAATTTAGCTTAAGCAGTCTAAGTTACTAGACCATAAAATAGAAACACTCTGCGAATTGAACCTACCTTTCTCCCTCATTCTTTTTTCTCTGTCATATTCAAATTTGTCTCGTATTTGGCTGACCTTTTCCCATGTTTCACCTTGCCTATTTCTCCTAAAACCTTGATCCTGCATTCAGAATCCAATCAGAAACATCAAACATGTATGTGTGCAAGGTATCAAAATGCTTCATGTATTGTAAGAGTAAATATGTGTAGCATATTAGTAAGGAAAGATGTCCAGTATTGCACACCATTTCAGTATCTACAAACATAGAAATCCATCAACAGGCATGTTTCCAAGTATTCCAAAAAAATGGAAAATTTCTATAGGTTTCTATAATATTACATTGTATGGACACAAGCAGCAAACAATTGAACTTAAAAAAAAAAAAGTGCATCAGCTAATAGTAATACAAAAAAATTAAACTCATGTTCAATCTAGTTAAGGTTGGCTATATCAGCTATAACAAATTAACTAAAGAAATGCATGGATTTTCTCCACAAATGCCAATGCAAATAGTAATATAAAAGTTAAGGTTTGAATTCGTACCTTTGCCCGCTCAAATTGCCTGCTCCTGCAATAGAAACAAAATATTGAATGGTTAGACATATCAATACAAAACATGCGACCTCACAACCGATTGTACTTTAATTGTACTTGTATATCAATGCTGTACACTTCCCATCAGAAATATATCAATATTCAAACAAAAAGAGACATAATATCTTTATCTTTCAATATATTCTCAGAAGTGTAACAAGACCAGTTATTCAATAGATTCCAAAAACAAAAATTAGGTTAATTGATAGGTGAACTAAGCTAAGGAACAGTAAAGATTATCAAAAGAATGAGTTCTTGAAGCACTACGTAGCGCCTGAAAAAATACATAAAACTTGGAATATCATGAAATTCATTCCAACCGAATGAGGGGAAAAGGAAAACCCATATGGGTTAAAATCTTGATCATCGTCCTCAGCAGACTCATAGTTGGCATGATCTAGGGCAATCTTTTTGGAGCAGCCCTCATCCAAGTACAGCCTCTCCCAATTCTCTCTTAGATCCTGGTATAGCTCCATATATCTTTTGCACCACAGCTCATGCTCATTCAATTGCAATCGGAATAAATATATTACTAATTAATGCACTAAAAGGAAAGAATTTAAAAAATTTCTAACCGATTCTTTAACGACGAGGCGAGTGCGGCGCATGAACTGCTCTCTAAGCTGTTTACGGCGCTTCTTGGGGATGTTATCTCTGGGAATTACAAAGCGCTCCCGAGGAGGCACGTGCTCGCCTATCTCGTGCATCTCGCCGTCGACTATCCACCACTCTGATTTCTCATCGGTCTTTTTGGGACGGAAGGATGAGGACGTGGACTGCCGCCTGTTTGGGCTGGATTCTGTTCGGACGGAGAGAAACTGGTCGTCCGCCAACTGGAGGCGGAGGGTTAAGTTGTGGAGTTGTTTTATAGGGGAAAAAATGGCGGCGCTGAGCAGATGGTGAAGAGCAGAGTTGGCGGTTTCAATCCTACAGCAAGGAGGTGGAAGTGAGTTGGACCGGGTTTCAACCGGTTCGAACTGGTTAGCCGCGGGGTTCTGGTTCGAACAAGTAACCTCATTAAAAAATCAGTTATTAATTTCTTCATTTGATTGAAAATGCCGAATGCATCATTTAATCTTGTACTTAACTCGATTACTCTCTTAACTCCTGGCTTTTAATTTTTAATTTTAATATATTAAACACTTCTACAACAAATTAGTAAATCACGAAAAGCTCAATAAATAAAATAATAAAAATAGCATTTTTTTTTTATCTTTAATCATTTTTTTCCTTCTGTTCTATATGTGATTAATAAAAAATCTACCATTTTCACATAGTGGATACAACTTTAAAAAGTAACAATAATGACAGATCCTTTATAATATAAGCATTATAGTTCTCAATGTTTTAAAAAAATTAAATAAAATTAAGTGGTCAAATCAATTAAATTAAAATTAACAATCAATCAGTCTAATTATAATTAAAAATGGATTGATAGAAAATTAATCAAACTCTATCAAATTGGTAAAATAAAAAAAATCTAAATTGACTTGAAGCAATTAATATTACATTGTTTTTATTTAAATTTTTAAAGAATATAAATTTTTAATTTTTTTATGATTTATTTAATTTTAAAATTTTTTTATAATCAATTATATTTTTCTTTTTTATATTTATTTTATATATAATATTTTAATTTTAAAATATAATACTTTATATAATTAAATCATAATAATCAAACTAATAAAATTATGAATTGACTGTTAAAATAGTTCAACGACTAATTTGATTTTAATAACATTTATAGTTTCACAAACTTAACACCAACAAACATATCTCAATGGAGATAAAGAAATTAAGGTTTTACATTGAAATTTGATAGGACGAAAAGAAAAATAAAAAAGAGAATGATGAAAAATACATAAAATGAAATATAATATAATTAATTAAATTTATTTTGTTTTTATTTTTTAAATAAGATTAATAGGTATAAATTACTTAAAAAAAATTTATTTCACTCTTTAATATTCAATTTAGGAATTAAAATGAATATTTAAAAGTAACGTTGTAAAGAAATTCACAAATGATGTTAGTTCATTTATATCTAGCTATTGAACTCCATTTTAACTCAATTCTATACAACGCAAAGTTTGTTTGATATGATTGTTCAATATAAATGATAGTTGCTAACTGTTATTGATAGTTGCTAATTAATAACTAATAAATATTAAAATATTTGGTAAATCACAATATTTTTAAAATTGGATTGAAAATCCAATCAATCAATTAACTGATCGATTCAACCTATTCAACTCAATAAGATAAATTTTATTTTTTTTAAAATATATATATAAATAATACATGAAATATTTAAAAATATAAAATATATTGATGTAATATTTTTCAAAAATAAAATTTGATTAAATAATGTAATTTTTGAGATTTTTAAATTTTTCACAGTACAATTTTAAATTGAATTGATTTGCTTTGGGTTTTCGGTTTTAGTTGATTTTTTTTTCAATTTTAATCCATTTTTTGAGTGATTAATTTTTAATATTGCACTGAACCATGATTAATGATGATTTTAAGTTTTACCAGTTTGGCTGATATGTCCAATCCAATTTTAAAAATATTGATAAATCATATCTAGTTATTGTTGTTAAATGAGAAATAAGAATGTTTTTTTATATTTTAATTAATTATATAAGAAATTTATGCATAAACATAATAAAACAATATATTTTTTTGTATAAAATAAAATATAAAAGTTTGAATTTCGAATGCCACTATGAAATTTCTACATAAACAATTAATCAATAAAATAATTTTAAAAATCTGAATTTTTTTTTTTTTGAAAAAGTAGATATATGATTATTGAATATAATATGTATTAATAATTAAAACGAACAAAAATAATTTAAAAGAAAATTTTAAAAATGATATTTTAACATTATGTTAACTATAGCTGTTGATATTGAGAAACATTTCCAAATAAAAAATATTTAAACAATAACCAATTAATATATAACTTGATTATCAACTGTTATTTTTTTGTTTTTATTAAATACTTTTTGCATAAACTGATAAATTCAATTATCAGATGCACCAATCAAGCTATTTTGAACACTTTTAAATTTAATAACATAAATTTATCAAAATTGCAACATTTTAAGTTGAAAATTTATAAAACAAGGATAAAAAAAAACTTCAAATCCTGGTTTTAGAATAATAACTTCTCATATCAACCATCAATAGTAAACAACGTGTGATATAATTAAGAATAACCTAACATATTATTTAAAATTATTGAAAATGATACATAAATTTAGTAAATTAAAATTATGAAGTGAATAAAATTTTGCAAATATATAGAACTTTTGTAGCTAACTATACAATAGCTTTTTTTTTTATTTATAAAGTTATTTTAATTATATTTTTGAAGTTTTTATTTAAAATTAATTGAATCCAACTTAATAAATTGCATAACTCAGCTAATTTGAAAATCGATTAATTATTGATTAATTAATTAGTTCAATTTTAAAATTATTATTTAATTAAATATATAATTAATTATAATTCAAATTAATATTTAGATGAGTGTTTGTCATTTATTCAAAAATTATATTATTAATATAATATTTTTGGCATGCGACAAAAAAATGTGGCTATATAATATGTTTTCATTTTACCATATAACAAATAAGCTAATAATTAAATATTTATCATATGTTTGGTGTGACATAATCAAATGTAATATAATGTAATAAAAAAATTTGAGTTTAATAGTTTAATTAATTTTATATTTGAGTACATTTAATTACAATTAATTATATCCTACCAAAGGTAGTCTTAAATTTTTCATTTAATCTAAAAAAAATATAGAAAGTATAACAATATAGTAAGTTTTTCTCATAAAAAATTAACAAGTTTTATAATATAAGAAATTCACATGTATAATGATAAGTATTTAGTTTCAAAGATAATAAGAAAAAATTAAAAAGATCACAAAGTCAACAAAATAAAAAAAAATTATAAATTTCATAATTTTATCAAAAAATTATATGATTATTAAAATTGATTGGACTAATATAAGTATATATTTTTTTTATTCACATAAAAATTTAATTAGATAATATTTTTGAAATAATATGCAATATAAAAAAATAAAAACAATAACTTTAATTATTATATATATATTAATCTTTAACTATTTAATAAAAGTAAATGTTAAATTTATTTAAAATTTATTACTATAATCTTATCCAGTAATGCAGTTAAGAATTTTATTCTCCATATTATATAATATAGAAATTCCAATTGAGTTATATTTTCACAATGTGAAAATTTTATGATTTTTTCATATTTTTATCTATTATTTATAAAATATGGTTTTTCCATAAAATGCTTTTGTCTTTTAATTTTCTCACGTTTTGGTCTTTACGCTACATGGTAGTCATCCAAATCTAAAGCCAGAACGCGCGTGCTGCATCCACGTGCCTGGGAAACACATATGGGACGTGGGAAATGGGAACTGGAGAAGCCAAAGCACATCTCGAGAATACCTCAAATCATTCATTTCACAAAGCAAAGGAAAGGAGAGAGCAAGCAACATATCGACAGCCATGTGTGGAAGAGTTCGCTGTACAATCAGAGCCGATGACATCCCCAGGGCTTGTCACCGCACCGATGCCCCCCGTCGTGTAGTTAACATGGACCGGTACAGTTCTTTCTATCATTTGACCTGTTTTAACTCACTTACGACTTGATTATTTAGGGATTTTTTTTCTATTTGTGGACTGTGATTGATGATAGATACCGGCCATCTTACAATGTCTCGCCGGGATCGAACTTGCCGGTTGTTTGTAGAGGAGATGGATCGCGTGATGGCGACGGTTATTCTATTCACTGTATGACGTGGGGATTAGTTCCTAGTTTCACTAAGAAAACCGACAAACCTGATTTCTACAAGATGGTAGAAGTCCATTTACTCATGTTAATTTGTAGTTAAGTTTAGATGGTGAACTTTGAATATGTCTCGAATACACACCTATAATTCATGTTTAGGAAGTTTATGTATTTTTTTGATGTTTAGCTGCTATAGGATTATCCCTGACCACTTGGGAGACATATTCTTGCTTTTTAAAAAAAAAAAAAATGTATGAAGAGTCTAGTTGAACTAGAGGAGTTACAGTGGACGTATTCACTTCTTTAGTGATTTTTTTTTTATTTTTTGTTGAGTTGTCGTTTTGATCTCCATTTATCTTGTAAAAATTTCATTTAAGATGTAAGTTGCTGCCCTAGAGCCTTATAGGTCCATTGGAGATGCTCTATCAAGTGTCAAACTATTTAAGATGCCAGTTGCTTAGCTAGAACCTTATGGTTCCATTGGAGCTACTACCAAGTGTCATATCAACATTTTGATAAGAATCTAGTACATGTGACTCTTTTCATTGATAATTGCCTCCATAGTGGATAGATGATTATCTTGGAGTTTTTTGTACTTTTTCGATGGCAAAAATACCTTTAACCAACGGAATTTTATTTTACTTCCACACAGAAGCATCTTTTTGCTTGGAGTTTTGACTGTACGTCCTCCTTTTTGAATACAAGTCACTAATTCAATACTCCTTTAGGTGTATATTTAACATTCATACTTCTATTCATGTATCTGCAATTGTGTTGAACATTAGCTCATGCCCTGCTTTTTTTTTGTTTTTTTTTTTTTTGGCTTGATTCCTTCTCCTTTTTTTTTTTCCTTAACAATCTGTTCATGAGGAGGAAATGGGAATGCATTTTAGCTTCATCTTGCATGTCCATTGAAGGGTTTTGAGGATAAAATAGGTTTGATGTACTCTTCCTTATACTTTATGCTCATTGGTACCCCTCTCCCAAACAGTGTCACAATGGTAACCTCCTCCCCCCCAAATTCTTCCTTTTTCAATTTGCATCACAAAAAATGGCATTAATAGTCTTAAAAAGCACCTGAATAAATATAACAAGTTAGTACCAACTATTCGTTAGCTGGTGTTTTCTTCCAGTCATTTTTATGCTGCATGGGTCTCCATTCCTACCCAAACCCTGGCACAGTTGGCCAATGCATATGATCAAATAGCTTAGATAGGAACAATTTCTTTCTTCTTTAACCTTTTAGTCATGTCGATGTTTTCTATCTTTTGGTCTTTCATTATTGTGATGTAGATTTATATGTTCACTAGTCTTTATTCTGCAGACAGTACGATCATCAACCCCTGCCTCTTATAAACAATTTGGACAATTATTATAAAAATTTAGCTTGAGGCCTATTCTTTATCTTAGCCAGCGTATTTCACTTATTCTCTGTTCTTGTTTCTGTTCTAGCTATGTCATATCTTGTATTGAACTTCATTGCTCATAAGGACAATATATCACAGTGATAGTCATCATATCAAAATGGATAGTATGTACTCTTTCAATTTCCATATTAATGTTAGTCATTTTGCTTTTGCCATGGATCTGCAAGTATATGTGTTGTGAGAATTCTATTAAAATAACATTTTGCAAAATGCAGTTCAATGCTCGATCCGAGTCGGTACGTGAAAAGGCTTCTTATCGCCGATTACTTCCTAAAAGTCGGTGCCTTGTGGCAGTAGAAGGGTATGTCTGACAGAATATCAAAGTTCCATGCTCTCTTTTTGTTGCTATCACTTAATTCTCAACCAATTGAGTTTTAGATTTTAGGCCTGAATTCCTTTTTCTTTTTTTTTTTTTTTGGGAGAAGTTGGTCTGAAAATATCTTAGATTTTGTTAACCCCAAATATATTGTAATCATTCTGCTATCATATCATTAGAATGCTATCTAGAAATTGGTTATTTTTGTGTTTGCAATACAAAAACATGATAGTGAGCTTTTGGGAATTCTGCTGGAAATATGCCATGGTTCATTCAGCTTATAATTCTAAAATCTAATGTTCTAAGCTCTAGTCAGCCTGGTTGAAAACAATAGTTTTACTGCTTTAGATGGTGCAAGCCTTTCCCTTGCTGATATTTTTTTCATAAGAATACTTTGTTGTTGACTTTATGCTATTGCTCTGTATCTTTACAAAATAAGGTTTCAGCTCAGTTTGATGCCATGACTTCAAATTATTCCTCAGGTTCTATGAGTGGAAAAAGGATGGATCAAAAAAGCAGCCATACTACATTCATTTCAAGGATGATAGGCCTCTTGTGTTTGCTGCTCTTTATGATTCCTGGAAAAATGCTGAAGGTGAATGGCTTTTCTTGTACATCTTTGAGATGGCATGCATTATAAGGTGGCATTGTTTGTATGTCCTGTTAGTAATTCTCATTTTCTACACCACCTCCATTTGCCAGTGTATATTTTGCTGTGCTAGGTTTTCATTTTTGAATCTGAAGAAATCAATTTCGAGTACAGTTTGCTTATTAAAAATGCAGGGTACTTTGTGCTGGATATCTCCATTGTCAGAGCAGGTTTAATTTTCATAATTTGCCGTGGACAATCATGTTTATGTATGCTTTGATACAGGTGAAATACTTTACACCTTCACCATACTTACAACTACCGCATCTTCGGCTTTACAATGGTTGCATGGTAAGTGGTGCTTATTTCCTTGGATTCATGCTGTTCTATTTTTGGATACAGTGAGCTTCTGCTTATTGACAGGAAAGGGACGTACTCTTTTGACATACTTCCGCATATAAACTCGTGGCAGGATTTATTTTACTGTCATTTAATATATAGGGACATTTGTTGCAGTACTAACAGGAGATCTCTCACCAACTACCTGCATGCAACTCCATCAACAACCCCCCCACCCCACCCCCCCAAAAAAAAAAAAAAAAAATCACACACACATCTCCAGAAAAAAAAATCTAAAGATTGACATGGATGAAAAGGAAGATCAAGTTTCCACATGTGACTGCAACTTTTATCATTCCTCTTGCATAATAGTTGTACCAGAGATGATTAATTCACATGAAGGGGGGAAACAAGTTGGAAAGATCAAACGACAAATTCCACGCTAATATATCGTGATCCATATGAGTGAAAATTCCTCATATCAGTTAGTACTATCTAATGACAGAAAAAGGAACCTAATTCATATGCTAGATCTTGTATTTGATATGACAAGCTGAGAATAAATTATGGAATTTTATGGAATTATTTCTTTCAATTTTGATAAGTACTTGAGGATTTATTACGTTGGAAATTTGGAGAAAAAAATGTGTTCGAGCTGTATTTACTCTTATGTATTATCCCAGAAATTGAAGGAAAGAAATTTTCTCTTGTACCTCAATATTATAATCAATTCAGCTTCTTTAATGCGTGTTAAAGTTCAGTAACTGCATATTGATATTTCATATTTTACTGCAGATAGGATGCCTGTCATTTTGGGTGACAAAGGAGCAATTGATTCTTGGCTAAGTGGTTATTCCTCATCTAAGTTCGATATTGTGCTTAAACCTTGTGAAAATTCAGATTTGGTAAAGGGCTTTCCAAACATAAGTCATTGATTTTTTTGGTTTAGTTTTTTTGTTTCTTCCATCCACTGGGAGAAAAAAAAAAAAAAAAGAAATGATGGGCATGGCACGTGCTATTTAAGCATTAGGATGTTTAACACAATTTTATTCTTAAGGTGTGGTATCCAGTGACAATTGCAATGGGCAAGACCTCTTTTGATGGACCTGAGTGCATTACAGAGGTGTGTGTTTGGCATTTTTGTTATGCAATTTTATATTCATGCCTTCTCAAATGTGACAACTAAAATGCATTCTCCCCGTTATGAGCTACTTTTTGCATGAGGTTTGTCTTAGTATTTTTAGATTTGCCTGACTTCTTGTTTTTCCTCTAAATGAGTTCAGTAACAATCTGTTAGAGCATGTTGGCAGATACATTTGAAGACTGAGGACAAAAGCACAATCTCAAAGTTTTTCTCGAGGAAGGAAACAAAAAGAGAGCAAGAATCAAACCCAGAGGAGATCGCCTGTGATAAATCTGTCAATATAGATGTCCCTAAAAGTGTGAAAGAGGAACATGAAAATGAAGGCAAGATGGAAATTTCATCCTTTACCCAAATGCTTGATCATGATTCGAAACCCAGTGTTTCAGCAATTCCTCGAGAAGATGTAACAATGTGCAAGACTAAGCGGAACCATGAGGATCTTTTAGCCCATTCAGAGCTTAACACAGGTGAAAATGACCAATTGCAGCAGAGCCCTGCAACGAAGAAGGCCAGCCTTAAGAGTGGTGGTAATAAGCAGCCAACGCTTCTTTCATACTTAAGCAAAAAGTAGCATTGGTGAGCACCAAATATCTTCTTGGGCACATGCTGATTATGTATATAAACTCATTTTGGTGCCAAAATTTTGCTAGGGATCTCATTGAAGCCTGAAGCCTTGTAACATTCCATTAGAAACCTGCAATATGTTTGTTAGGGCAGCATCTGCTTTGACCATTTTTGTTCTTTGCAAGTGTAGCATATATCAAGGAAGCACTTCAAACTGCAACTTTGTGTGGTAGCAACATGCTGCAAAGCTAGATGTAGGATGTTACTGGGTCAGCTTGCGGATACTGCATGTTAAATCTCTGTTACAAAAACGGTGTTCCACCTGCTATCATTAACAGTTGAGGATTCCAGGAATTCAGGCAGATTTGGCTTAAACGCCAAAGACATCATGCTGAATTGCATACTGAAATGCTATTGTGTTTGGATGAAATAGAATTTGGGCAGCATTATGTATATGGTGCTAAAAGAGGATTATAACTGTTATTTCTATGTGATAATAAGAATGCCAAAAACGACAAACCAGTTGTTTCGCTTAGCCAGCAAGTCTAAGCAAAATTCCATTTTCATTCTCTGTTCCAATTTCAAACGCATCTAAGCGATTTCATCTATAAATCCATGAATGTTAACGTCGGCAAAAGTTTCAGTGTAAATCGTGTCATTCATGTTCTACAACTGCTATTTCATCAGGCCAGTGCAAAATAATATCCCACATCTATATTCTCCCATTTGCTGCTGAACTAAACAACCAATAAAAACCAGGGATTCTCCATGGATGGGCAAACACAGAAAACGTTAATCCAAAGTGTAAACCTTTTGCTTGCAATGGGCATAACAAATTATACACTATCACAAAAAAAGAAACCTCATGCCAGGAGGTATACTAGCAATATGTGACGAATATTATTTCAAGCATCCAATTCACATGCATAGAACAGAAAATGAATATTGAAATAAAATTGTCATTAGATTATGACATGACAATTAAACTTTCCAAAATTTATATCATCTGTTAAAGTAATTACAGACGCTAATCACACTAAATCCTCTCTCATAACAACAGAAAAATATCATGCTCACCCCATAAAGTCCTCCCCATCAATAGACTCCCCCGCTGCTGTGGAGAATCGACCCAAGCGTGCCCAATACCGCAAAAGCCAGGAGCGGACTAACATCAAGAGTATCAAAAATTGGAGGAATAATATTCCTAAACAGATTCAAATACGGATCGCAGAGATCCCTAATCGCAGATAACGGCTGCCTATCCCAAGGGATATTAGGAAACCAGCTCAGCAAAACTCTAACCATCAAAACCCCACTATAGATGTCCAGCCACTTGGCCAGACCCGCAGCGACCACCGTCAACGGAGTGTTTAGGTACCCGCTGGGCCGGTCCTTTATGGCCGCGAAGAACAGCGGGCTTGCGGAGTGGGCCAAGTAAGATTGGGAAAGTTTGTGGATGGGAGTAAGGAACGATCGGGATAATGATAAGGCTAGGCTTAGTATTGTGGTGACGGTCCGAGTGGAGCCGGTGAGTAGGGATGGGGGATTCGACTCGGCGGGTGTGGGGATTTGTGAAGCGGAAACGGTAATCTTAGGTAGCGTGCGGGTATGTGAAGAGGAATGACAGAAGGGTTTTCTGGGCTGTAGAAAAGAATAACAGCGGAGGGAGATTTTGTGGTTGGAGAGGCGGAGAGGGGGCCGGAAAGCGGTGGTGACGCTGCTATGGGAAGAGAGCATGAGTGCCATTTTTTGGTTATTAGGGCTATGATTTCCCGAGGAATTGGAATAGGGTTTGAGAAAGGTTATGGAGATTACAATATTGGTGCTAATACTAATTTTGGCACTTGCAGATGGGTTGTGGGCCTATAAAGCTATGGACTTCAAACTTTTAAGTTTGCACCCGGCCCTGATAAATGGGCTCCAGGCAGCTTGGTTTGAAGAACCAAAGAAAATCTAGGGATGACAATTACAGATGAGCACTATTTGGTGAAACCGAAAAATTAATCGAATCCAACAGGTTTACTCAGGTTAGTTTGATTTAAATATAATTTCAGTTTGGTCTAATTTTTTTTTAAATTGATTAAGTCTGTGAAAATAAAAATTTAAATTCATTCAAGTTAATTAATTAAGTTTTTTAATCAAATTTAATTTAAAAAATATAAAAATAATAAAATGGAGCAAATTTAGAAAGCCATTTTTTATTAACTATTAAAAAAAATTAGAGACCTAGTGGAGGCATTTGTCCCACTGCCCCTGCTGTGACTCTTCGACTACTCAAAACTGTAAGTACTGGAATCTATTATGCATCTTAGTATTAATAATGTTCCTTATGCATTGAATAATAATACTCCCTCCATTCCAAAATAGATGTCATTTTAGAGAAAAATTTTCGTTTCATAATACTTGATGTGAATATTAATTAATTTTTTTCCAACTCAACCTTTTCTCTTTTTCATAATAATTATTTCATAAAAATAATTAATTGAGGGTAACATAATCTTTTTTATATGTAATAACACTTATTAAATAAAATCTTTAATATATTTGTAAAAACTTTAAACAGCATCTATTAAAAAATAAAGTACACTACTGCATAAGGAAGTACACTACTGCATTGAATACTATTCTTCTACTCTTGTTTATCACATTTTTCCCATTCTTTTTACTAAATCAATACAATTCTTGAAATCACATCACCTCATCCCTTTGAATCTGATAACCATCCAAAACCTTTCTCCACACAACATTTGATAAATTACATTAGAAAATAATAATAATAATAATAATAATAATAAATGAGAAATGGTTCTTATTTTGAATCCCATTCATCTCATTAACTGCACCAGTCTCCCCCTTAAAGAAATCCAAGTGACAAAGATATGCTGGCATCACTATTTCTCATTTCTTGCCATAGAGCTATTATAAGTGTCCCTAATTAGTAAGCTTCCATTGTATATTGGGTTCCACATAAGTATTAAGAACAAAATGCTCTATCATCTAATTCCATAACTGATGAGTCCACACATTAATTAGTTCAGGAAGCACTTATTTATTATTCCTCCATACCTCATGCACTTTAGCCTTCCTAGTAATCTCTGCATGTGCATTGTGCATATGAGAAAACTTATTAAAATGGCTTCTCCATTTAGCCATGGATTAAACCAAAAAGAACAATTCCCATTACTAACTTAAATTGAAAAAAACCCTTTGACTTCAGCTCTTAAATTTTAGTAAGTTGGTCCAGACCTAACCAGCATTACAAGGCTTTGTGAAGCTCCAAAAGCTCAATTTTTCAATTTATTCACTATCATTTAATAGGCCTATAATATAGTCTTATTAGTCAACAACTCCAATATGACTTGCATCATAATTATGTTTGGTCATCCCTAATCAGACTATTTCACTCCTTATCATATTATAAATAATTTATGAAGAGTTCACGACAACACAGAACTCTACCATTCTCTTTTAGTTTTTTTTTTAAAACAACTCTTTAATTTTAGTATTTTAGGACAATTTGTCAATATGTTTTACTGATGACAAACTCTTTTCTCATAATTTTTTTATTTTTTAATAAAATGAGTTATTTTATCTTATTTGTTAGTTTGTATTTTATTGTCTCTTTTTTAGAATTTTTATTTTAGATACATAATTTTGTCTCTGTTAGAGAGAGTTTTTGTCTCTTGTTTAGATGTAATTTGAGATTGATTGTTTAGTAATATATGATAATATATTATTAGATATCGTCTCACAAATCTATTATAGTATATTATATAAATTTCAGTTCATATTACGCTATAATATTATATCTGGTGAGAATTTTCAAAATTGATAAAAATGAAAAGTCATAAAAAAAATTTATAGTGGAAATAAAATAATGATTTCAAAACTGAGCCAATAAACAATTATTAATTGATGATTGATTTCATATTAGTACTTTATATTATAATGTTTTTTTTGTAAATGTCATATCACTGTTAACAAATGAAAATCTTTTCATTATTATGAAAAATATATATTATAAATAATTTAACTCTATTTCAACTTATCTTGAAACTGCACATATTCTAACAATACTCTATATTTTATTTCTTTGTTAGTGGAACTATAATTTCATTTTTATATACATAAAAATATAAAAAGAGAAAGGGAGAAAATAATAAAATAATATTTGAGGAGCTATTATCTCTCCTTCTATTTGAGGAAAGAGAATGTAGATCCTTAAAATTTTCTAAAGAGTGAAAATAAGGAGTGAAATGAAAGTGTTTCATTGTCCAACTTGATATATATATATATATATATATATATATATATACACTTCAATCACTTTATTTTATTTATTTTAATTTGGTAGAACTCAAAGGAACTCTCAGGTATCTCACTGTAAGATTCCCCCTCTGATTTGAGTAGGTACATTATCAAAATAAACGGTATTTTTTTTTTTTTTTTATCAATATTGGCTTGTATTCTAGAGACCTAGAAGAAAGTATTCAAAGATCCTTGAATGGATGGTGGAAGAGGAACAAATCATCAACAAAATTCTAAGTCCTTACATCCATAGTGGAATTGAATCCCTTCCTTGCAATACTTCTTCAGTGCTCTGGACAAATAATCTATTACCACCAAAAATAGCAAAGGAGACAAAAGACCTTTTTGCCTTATTCCTCTCTCTAATACTGAAAAATCCCTCTAATGAACCACCATTTAACCACGAGAGAAAATTAGAGCCACAAACTTCATTGGAAATTCTTTTTCCAAGAAATTCTAATTAACACAATCATAAGCCTTTCTCAAATTAATTTTTAAGTAATATTTGGAAGGGTAGAGTTCCTATGGTAGTTTCTCACCAATTGATGAGCTAGAAGCACATTTTCTCCTATCTTCCTTCTTAGAATAAATACAGACTGATTTGTTTGATAGAAGTAGCTTCAATCTTTCAGCTATGTTCTTTGTCTTGCAAAACACTAAGCAATATTTTATTGGCCTATTTGATTTTTAATAAGAGATTGACTTTATTTGAGGTTCATATAATTGAAATTGACTCATAAAAATAATTTTTAAGACTTATATATTAATATGATGTAAAACTCTGAAATGTGTTTTCTCATAGAATCTATGAAAATTCATCTCAACTTATTGAGCTCTCCCAACCCTAATAAATAGGATCAAAATTAAGTACTTAATTGAAAAAATTATACAGATAATTGTTAATAACTTACATGCATAAATCTAAAAACTTAGATTAATGAGGTAATTAACGTATTGAGGTCTTAGTACTAATCAATTATATTACTGGTAACTTCTTCCTTCAAATTATTCGTGAAAATTTTCGTCATATTCAGTGGTAGAGCTATATTGGAGTTGTGGAAGGCAAATATCTCACCTGCCATCCAATTTAATTTGTTTGTTATAATTAGTGAAATTTCAAATTGCTTTCATTAAGTTTTTTAAGTTTATCCTCATTGAATCGTCTCATTGTTTTTGTGCAATGTTATTAAATTTGATATAAAAAAACTTAATTAATTAATTAAATTGAATTTGATTTATTTATTTATACTTTAGTATTTTTAATAAAATACCATTTTTTTTTAAATTTTAACTTCTACATATATATTTTATAGAAAATTTATTTTACATCCTTTAATTTTTATATTTTGATATATTGAATCATATATATATTTTTGTAATTTTGTGCTATTAGGTCTATAAAATATCCAATTATTTTAGTCAATTATGCTTCGAGGATTCAAACTTATAATCTCAAAATCATGAAATGATATCAACATTATTGAATTAAAATTTATTAGTAAAAAATATAATAAAAACCTTAAAAACTTAATTCAGTCACAACTAATATGAGTAATATCATGTAAAATTCACTAATGGTATTTTAAGGATACTAAAATTGCCACTCATATATTTAAGTGTTTATTTAATATTATCATTACTAATATATGCGTACATGTGTATTTATTTTATCAATGGATATATTTTAACTTTTCTAATAAAAATTTATAAATCCATCATTAATCAAATTGATAGGTGAAGAAACTCAAACTTATTAATATAACAGTAATTTGAACATTATTAAATTGAGAAAACCATTCCCTAACTTAATAATATATATTTTTATACAATTTAAGTTACTATATAATAAGAATAATACAGTGGTGAAATACTTATAGAATTCCATATGTAACAAATAATAAAAATAAAAAATACTTATGTTTTTGTTTTAATGATACTGTAAAATCTATTTAGGAATTAATAAATTTTGATTTAATGATGAATTGCTAATTTAAACTCCTATTGAGTTTCTAATTAATTAAAAAAAATCATCTAAGTATGGGATCAGTATCACTTGATAAAAAAAAAACCACACAAAAAACTATACTAAACAAAAATATAATTCTAATTAAAGTTTTTTAAGTTATCTGTATTAAATTAAGCTTGGTTGAATTGTAATAAGTATATCTTAATTTAATGATAAGATGAGAATGTTTAAAAACAAAAGTTTAATCCCTCTTTAATACCTGAAAAAAAAATTTAAGTTTTACTTTTTCAAAAAATAATTTGGTTTAGTGCTGACTTGAAATTAAATCAAATTAGATGCCAAAAGGTGAATATCTAAATTTCCACATAATTTCGCATTATAATAATGAGTTGGTCTTAATATTGGTTTTAACAATAAATTAATATATGACACTGATTTATTTCACTATGAGAACTTTGTCTTTCAAATTAGGAAAGGGTTTTATGCCCTTATTTTACAGTTGAGCAAAAAAAAGGGAAAGAAAGAAGAGAAGAATAACCCCATAGAAAATGCTGTTATACATGTCAGCAATTAGCATAGGGGAAATATTTGGGGACGTAGAAATGGTATAGACCAATAGTAAGTCTCCAGAAATTGACCAGTAGGTGCTATATCCATTATAATCTTCTTTATCATCCTCAGAGGAGCCACCATGACCCCCCATTGAACCACCGGCCGTGCACCTAGGCAGAACCTTCGCCGCTTATTCCCTAGCCGTATTGTGCTGCCCTTTCGCCTCCGGAGCCGCTGCCGTGCCCGGCACCACCCTACTAACAGTGTGGAATTTGATAACATAGATAGAGTGACAGTACTTCTTCTGAGCATATTGGTAGTGATGTGGTTGTGACAATGTGTTACTTTCACTTATATAGTGCATCCTAAAGGATAGATCTAAATGTTAATGATTATAGTCATAATGGTAGCAATTATAACAATAATTATGTTTAAGGCCTGATGCTATAGACCCAATTTAATATTGCCACTAAAGAATGGAATTTTTTTTTCTTTCTGTTTTTACACTTTAGCCTTGTGCTAGTCATCATTAGAAGTGATGGACATTTCTTCTAAACTTAAAGTTAGTTAGAAGGAAGTACTAGTAGGTGAGGTGTATTGATCACAATGGAATCCAAATTATGGCATGGGATATGATTGCGCTGGGATTAATGTTTTTGTTTCTTTCCTTTATTTTAATTGAAGAGAAACAAAAGATCAACCCCAAACTAAGGGATTTAGATAGTGTCATCATGCCCTATGAAATTCTTTAAATTTATATTCGGCTGAAATTTTGGATTGGAGGAAGATTGGAAATTACTTCAATTGCATAGCTCGTTAAATGACAAGTACAAAAAACTTATAGCATGTGAGGATCACAAGCAAGAATTTGGTGTATTAGTTGGCGACATTAATGTCATATTACTTTTATTTTTACAAGTAAAGATAATATTGGATGGATTTGGATTCATATAATTTAACCCAATAATAAACATATTGATGTTTTGAGATTTCATATCAATTATGAAAGATGTGTATTATATAAGTTAATATCTATTTACAAATTATTACGATTTTATAAAGAAATATATCATGATCGTGATATATATATATATATATATATATATATATATATATATATATATATATATATATATATATATATATTAATTATATTAATATATATGAGTGTGTGTGGG